>JAKTRH010000029.1:0-132377 GCA_030579575.1 Sporopachydermia lactativora | reverse complement strand
ATAAGAATATAAGAATATAAGAATATAAGAATATAAGAATATAAGAATATAAGAATATAAGAATATAAGAATATAAGAATATAAGAATATAAGAATATAAGAATATAAGAATATAAGAATAAAGGAATAGAATTGAATAGAATATAACAATATAACAATATAACAATAGAATATAGGAACTGAATAGAATACAATAGAATAAGACTCTAATACACCTCAACAACCCAACATACCATTTCTCACTTTAACCTCAGCGGAATTATAACCCCCCGTAAGGTTCTTCACTGATCTGACTATTGATTTCGACATATTTGATACCAGAACAGCCAATAATCGTTGTAATAGCAGATAAATAAGCAGACAGGTAAACAAAAGCAACTCCAATGGCAACAGCAATCAGGGGATCCAAGCAATTTAACGAGTTTTACAGACTGCTAATAAGGAAAACCACTTAATTCCAGCCGGGAAAGTTGATAGAATTCCTGGATTTCTGCCTGTAACCCAGGGATTGCGATAAAATAACCAATTAATTGATACACTATAGCTTCTGGTCAATCAGATCACGCTGTTGATTGATTGCAACTACTAATCACTCAATCTATCGTCTGCAAACTCCCTCTAAGCATGTGCTACACTCTACGTATATTTTACAGTAAAAATTGAACGATTCACCTGGTTTTTCATTCATTTCTTTCATGATTCCTCACTGTTCTTACTGGTTTATTAGGGGAAATTCGTTAATAGCAGCTATTGAGATAACGAGATTGGATTGATATGGAATTATGGATGACGTGATCGGGAAACGGTAAGTGAAGGTGGGGAGGGGGGAAGTGTGGGATAACTGGGGAAAAGAAGTGGAGAAGTGGGCTGAAATAAGATGGAAAAAAAGAGGAGTCGAAGGTGATTTGCATTGGGTTGTCTAAGGTGCGTTTATGGGTTGAAATTCGTTTATTTGCTGCTGTTTTCACTGGTGGATATGGAAGTGGAGCCGTGGACGGTGTATGTATAATTATGCATGATATGCATAGTCTGCAGGAGGGTGCATTAAGATGCATATGGTGAGCTCGGAGTTCGGCTTTTCGGGGCTCGGAGTTCGGTTCGGAAGAGCTGTTAGAGGTTCGGGAGAAGTTTAGATGTAAGTTATGGTGTCAGAGATGGTTTGGGTGGGTCGCCGGTGTTTTCTAGAAGATGTATGTATCAGAAATCACTCCTCATCTCTTCTATTCTCATCCCTTCTCTCTCATCACATCTCTGCTCTATCCGCATTCTCGTATATATTATCTCAACTATTTACACACCAATTCTATCTCTTCAACTCAACTAGCAAACTTCCAGTGTGACGACTCAAAATTAGCATAGCAGCGGAACTCATTACTCAAGCCATTCCTATGCTCAGGATAGAAATCAGTCGTCTTAACTCCAGGATAAAGCTTGCCAGTGATTATTTGTTCCATTCTTTCACCAGTACAGACAATCACCCTGTTCTCAGGCAAAGGCTTCTTATCAGCAGTTGTTTTCTGCATCCAGCGAGCAGTCAAGGAGGCTGTCCAGTTAGTATATATTCATTATTTCCTCTTAATCTTACGGAATATCTATATAGATCATACCTTTAGTCTGACATTCATCTGACAGGAAAGGCGGGTCAACTATCAGCCTATCAAACTTTCCCTTCAGTTCCTGTGGAAGTTCCAAAGGTCGGGCAAAATCGTAAAAGTAGAATTTATCCTTCGCTAGCAATTTAAACCTGTTATCATGCTCTAATAAGTATATATGCTGTGTAGGTACTTTCTCCTTTGGAAGTTTCAAAATCGCCGCATAGGCCGACGGTGCGCTAATCACGGCTATATATGTGTCAGGTGTGGCCCCTTCTAAGATAGACTCGGCGAGTACTCTGGAAGTCTCATCGCTGTACCAAAACTGTGATAAATTCCAATCTTCTTGAAACAGTTCCATTCCTTTCTCTTTCACGACTTCCTCGTCGGTTTGATCAAATTCTTTCTCGGCTTGTTGGTACAGCTTGGAGAACTGTTCTTCCCGCTGCTCCTGTTCTTGCCGGAATTCAGCCAGGGCGGCCAGAGTCGATGCGCTCAGAGAACTGCTGGTCAGTATGATATTTCATCAGTATTAGAAGCCTTGAGAGTACTCACAGTTCTTCCTCCATGGTAGATGTGTTGGTGTTTCTGGTGCCGAAATAAATGTAAATTAGGGGTATGGGAGGTCAAGTTAGAACAGGTTGAGATAGCCGAAACTGTCGAATTCGACGGGCCGAGGAAAAAGCCGTTGAATGTTCCGTCGGTCTTCCGTTAGCTGAACATGCCGAGAGCTTACAGGGTGAGACGCAAGGTTAAGATGAGGTAATCATGAATTAGTTGGAGGGAGATGTGAAGTCGCATTGAGACCCGAAGTCTGAGCCGACCCGAGCCGACCCGAACCGAGAAGAGCCAAGTCAAGCTGTTTTGATAAAATACTAAGCAAATAAACATTCTTTCTTATTTAACATACAATACACACTAATGTACAAACGGTGAATTACCTTTCACCTGATCCTCATTCTCTCCACTACTCTGTACCATTCATTTCCAAGCCAATAACCATCACAATCCCCTCGGCAAATAATGCCGGCAGCTTCCAGCCAGGTGACAAGCTCGGAATACTCTGTGTCTGTCACAGTAATAGACATCATCTTCCGCAGCACCTGACACGGCATCCCTGGCCTGAGACACAGGTGGAACAGCAAAGTCCGAAGTATCTTCTCGAAGATCTCGGCATTAAACTCACCTGACAGCGAAATCCAAGTCCGAGAGCAGATCGGCTTATCCGCCAGCTCGGAAACGTCCAGCTGCGCCACATTCTGCGCCTGATCCAACATCCGCGTACCAGGTTTCGTTTCAGCCACCCGCAGAATGATCCCGCAATCCAACCGAGCCCGGTCAACAACCCGAGACATATACCCTTCCAACAGTTCATCCGGTGACGTTTTCAAGTTCACGCGGATCAAATCTACTTCCTGCTGCGCCACAAGATCCAAAAGAGGTATCATACTCCCGTCAGTTTGCACCGCATCTAATAAAACTCCAATTTTTTTCCTCAAAGGCTCCACCAGCCGACTGTACTCCGCCCCCACAGAACCAAGAGACTCTTCCGGCATCCGTGTGTGCAGCAACGACAAGTATTTCTCGCTGAATGTGAAACTTCTTCCGGGAATGCGTCTTTCGTGGTCTCCAGGGAGGTATACAATCACTTTATTAGACTCCATCTTCCGCACTGCTTCCTCTACGTCTTTCTCACCGTATTTTAGCAACACTTTCTTTGCCTTTTCGGCATCGTACTGCTTTTCGGGAGTCGCCATGATCCCCTTGATCACATGCACAACCTCATCATGAGAATTTCCCTTGTTCAGCCCCGCTGAATGTCTACTGTTGTTTCCCCATTCTACAGCAAAATCTACTTCCGCTAACAGCTCCTGCTTGTGCACTAAAGAGTACGCTACATCCGTTTCCGAGAGAAACCCGAGCACTTCGTCCCGTTCGGGAAAACTGTAGCTCCGTTCAATCTCGGCAACACTCATCGGCAACGGCACGGGGCTGTCTTGCGGGAAGAAACTGTCCCGAGACCTCCAGTACTGTATAAGATAACTATAGTCTGCTTCCTCTAAATCCTGTAGTTGTAAGGATCCGTCTCTTATACCTTCTAATAGTATTTTTTCTAAACCTCTCGAAGCAAAATCGAGTTTTGCCTTCCCGCCTACTCGAGCTCGTAGATTCACCCAACGAGTTTTCAGTACATACAATGGCAAATCGTCAAACAGCTCTGCCACAGCTTCCCAGTCGATACCACCAGTAGGAGACACGGCACGGGACAGAATGATAGCTCGGAAGAGTGTTTCTTCGTCTATTTTCACTCCTTCCGAGATGCGAGTTCTCCGAGGGAGAACTTTCGGCTCTGTAGAGTTATTTTCTGTTCGCTGGCTGCTGTGGGCCGTCTTGACGATGTTGCCTTTAGTACGGGACACGTTCAGGGCTAAAAGCGGGTCGGCAGTATCGCCGATAGTCCGCTTCCGTCTCCGTTTCCGAGGTTGTTCCTGCTGAGCGGAAGACGGGGTAAATTGAGAGGTTTTTAGCAGGGAATTTCGGTTGGTTTCCGGCTGTTTTCTTGTCTGAGCTTTGTGAGACTCTCGGGTTGCTCCGGTTTTGGTCCCTGTGCTTCCCCCGCTTCCCCGCTGTTTCCCCGCTTTCGGCTTTAATCTCTCCTGCTCTCCGCCCACCGGCTTCCCCGTTCTCGGCACCAGCTTCCCGCTCGGTTTCTTCCCGCCCGACTTCTTTCCGAGCGTTTCCAACCTACGACTTTGAGCACGCCGCTGGGTTCTTTCCCGGTGGAATTCCCACACAGCATGATCCTTTTCTAGCTCTACTATTTCCTTCTCCTGTCTAATATAAGCCGACCGAGCTCTACGGTGGTTAGTTTCCATCGCTCTGATCCGCTCTTTAATCTGTTCAATGAGTTCTCGGGTTTCCTCTTCCGTATGCTGGCCGTAGCGCAGAATTGTGCGGGGAACTGTGCCCCCTGTGGCGCAGGGGATGGCTACTACGAATTGGGTAATCAGATGTTGAGATAGGAGAACATTGATGTCCCTTTGTAGAGTGTGGCGGTCAACTGGACGATCTCCGGTGCGAGCGGCGAGTTGTCGGATAAGCACTGCGCCTCCAGTTACGATTTTCTTTTCCTTGATGAGTTGTAGAAGTTCTTTCTGTCTGGCTTCTGCTACGATACTAGTGAAATGCTGTTGTCTGTCTGGTTGTTTTTTCTCTTCTTCGATTGCTTTAGTTTTGTTGTGCCAAGCGGAGTTTTGTACTTTGCGGGATTTCTTTGTTCCTGAGGGTTTGAGGAAAGATGTGAGCGGAAGATATTTAGGGTTCTGGGAGTTTACAGGGTCGGATGTTGGCCGAGGAGCCGAAGGAGCGGAAGGAGCGGAAGGTTCCAAAGATTCCGAAGGCTCCGAAGGTTCTGATGGCTCCAAAGACTCCACAAATCCTGGATCTGTTATTACAGGTACTTGTGGAGCAGTCTCGGGAATTCCACTGCCATGAGTAACCAAATTTCCCGGTTCAGCTTCCTGTGGCGGGAGGTCCGAAGATTGCTGAGCATCCCGAAATGGCGATTCCCGAGTTTCATCGGTTGGCTCCACTTTCGGCGTTTTCCGGTCCTCTCCAGCCGCTTCAAAACTCTGTGGCTCAGAAGCTGTAGTCTCAACAGCCACCGGCACGGGATTCTTGCGTGGCCGACCTCTTTTCCGCTTCACTACGGGTGTTGGTGGGTCAGAGCCGACAGAATCAGCCACAGAACTCGGTAATGGGCTCGGCTCAGCCACCGGATGTTTCCGTGGTCTTCCGCGTTTCCGTGGCGGAACCGGAGTGGCTTCCAGTAAGTTTTCCGTTCCTGGTTCGGATTTAACAGCCGTTCCGCCGCTCTCCGGCAGCGGATGTTTCCTTGGCCGTCCTCTTTTCCGGCCAGTAGCGGTTCCGGCCTCCAATTTCGGCCTTCCAAGCTTCGGAGCCGTCATAGACGGTCTTCCCGATGCGTTTAACAGCTGTAAAGACCGCGCAGATCCCAGTAGTTCGCAGTCTTCGTTTACGCCTAAATAAGCCCGGAAATCTTCTTCTGCATTACTCAGAAATAAACCCCAAGCTGGCTCTGGTGGGATGTTGTTGTCTTGATTATACTGTTCAAGAGTGAAACAACGGAATAGTTTAATCTTTAGCACGAAATCGTAGTTTTTTACTATAGCTAAATAGCGCAGTACGTCAGGTTGTAGAGAATCAGCTGATCGGCTGACATCATTGATATACTGTTCTACCAGTTTCTCAAATACTTTACCCGCGTATTCGCCAAACAGCCCTGTGCGGAGATCTACACCGGAGACTCCAGGGTTCTGTTGCACTAAAGCTAAGAACTGGTTCTCTATTGGAGCATATCTGTTGAAGAAAGGCACCGAAGTTTCTGCTGCTGCTGTTGCTGCTGCTGCATCAGTTTCCTGTCCTGATTGTTCGTCAGTAGCTTCTACGAGTTCTAAATTATGTATATCGCTATCTGCAGAGTCGCCAATCCCGTCTTCTTCTCCTTCGTCATCTTCTGACTCTTCTTCAGACGATTCTTCCATTCCTGGTCCATTTTGAGAGTCATTCAGCTCTCCAGGGACCAAATCTCGTAAATACTGAAGACATTTATGTCGTTTAGCAGTTACAGATCCCTTTACAATAGCCAGAACTTGCTTTACAGCTCCTAGCTGAAGCAATAGAGCTTTTGCTGCCAGGAGAACTTTTCTGGGAGTTCCAACAGCTTCCAGCTCGCTTGCAAGCTGAGTCAGCGTCATAAGCCCATGAGGAGTACCCCTTACGCGGGATAGAATGTCTACAACTACAGTTCCAAGTTCTCTTTTCGATCCGACAAGTTTTTTCACTCCAGGGATTCCCCCAAAGTTCATTCTGTCAGCGAAATGAGTATGGAAAATGAGAAATTGATGATGTTTTTCATATACTACTGGTACGCGGACTATCAGGTTCAAAGAGGTGAGTTTTTTCAGCCTAGCACCCATATTACGCGGTTGCTGGTTTGTTATTCTAGCCAGTTCAATGGAAGTTATTCCTCTATGCCTTCTACGAGAGATTATACTCAGGGTTTCAAACACTCCAGGGGCCAGCGGGTTATTAGCCTTGGGGAATTTCGTCAGAGAGAGTGAAATACTCGCGTCATCAGTGCGGATTCGCAGTATTTCTCGGAATTTATCGTATAAATCAGAGAATGATGAGAAATTACGAGGATTTACGACTTTCCCTCGGCAAGTAACGGTAATATTCGTCTCCCGTATTAACCAGGACCAATATAAGTTCTTCTGGAAGTCGTCTAAAGAGCGAATATCTCCCTGACAGGTTGTCAGTTCGGAAAACACTTCCCAGAGCTCAGCAGGGCTGGCACCTTCAGTACCGAAGAATGCCAGTTCGTGTAGAGCTTTCTTCACTGTTTTAACAGGGGAGAGAAACCTGCTGTTCACAGGTTCTGCAGCCTCCACAGGTTCTACAGGTTCTACAGGTTCCACAGGTTCCTCCATTGTGTGTTTATGGCTGTAATAGGAGTCCAGCAAGGGTCAGAGTATTGCAATTGAGGGATTTGCTTCTTTAATTTCCATTATTTTACTGTAGAAATATGACGTACGCGTCACAGTCAGTTATGCGTGGGATTTGTTGCCTTTCGGGGTGATTTTCTTATACAGGGTCATTCTTGGGGTGTTTTGCTCTGGAATGAGCATAAAAATGATAGAGATTGAGGTGTTTTCTAGTGACTTTTAAGAGTCTCAAACTACGCGTAATATGCGTAGAATACGTAAAATTTAATGATTCTATCGAAGAAGCCGATAAGCCCGAACTTCGGGTCTCGTTTTGGAAGAAAAGGAGCCAGGGTGAGATGCGATGTTTGGCAGATGTATATCGTTTCCGTATTTATACATGGGGCTCTAAGCGATAAGGCAATGACAGGAGGAAGCTAGAATGAGAATTACTAGCAAAATAGACTATAAGAAAACCCTTGTTGTATTTATTTGCTTATTTCTTTCCCTAGGTTATATTAAATCCCGGAAAACCTCCGTCAAAAGCCCTTATTCACCCCTCTTACATCATTCAATCTGTCTGCTCCCCGCAGTCTCCGCTTTTCCACATCATCTCCGAAATTTCTCTACACCCATGCCCCCTTCTAGAACATCAAAATGGCCTTTTAACGATTCTTACAGTCGTAAAAGAGTGAAAAATCCCATTTATCTCACTGAAAACCCCATATTTCCTCCCTTTTCCCGCTGGAATTCCGCTATTCTACTGATTCCCTGCTACCCACCAACACCTACGATGCACCCTGCGCAGTCTGATGAGAAATCAGCCGGCGGAGCAATCCGTTCAGGCCGGAGACTCATGGGTGAGCAAATGACTCCCTACGCACGAATCGGAAATTCCCGGGCTTCTACGCCTGCTAGGAGAATTATATCTAAAGCTGGAACTCCTTCGTCTTTGCTGTCTAAAGTGAGGAGCTTTTTCAGCAGCCACAAGGCGGAATCGGAACCTAAATCGGAGTTAAAATCGGAATCTAAGCTGGGATTAGGATTAGGATTAGGATTAGAATCTGATAAATCTCATAGTGGATCAGAGTATCCTTCATATGCTGATTTGGGTCCTTCCACGCCTTTGCCTGTGCAGCGTTCTGAGTTTGCAGAAGCCAGTGAGAAGTCTACGAGGTCTCCAAATGAGCGATTGTCTGAGTTCTTTGCTAGAAAGGGCAATGAACCTCTGTCTGATATTGAAATGGAAGGTGTTTTATCTTTGCTACAGAAGCAGCGGGAATCTAGTACTTTTGTGGCGTCTGAGCGGAGTACTCCGGCACCAGAATTGCCGAATTCGAATCTGAATCCCGATATAGATAGATATAGTAGTAGTATTGGTAGTATTACTAGTAGTAGTAGTAGTAGTAAAAATAATAGGAAACCTGTAAGTGGGACTGGGATGTCACCGTTAGTTGTTTCAGTTGGTAAATTATCAGCTGAACGACGTCGCTCGGGGTTCCATTTTTCCAGTGTTCCGTCTCCTTTCCGAACTTCGGCAATGACAGATCCGACGGACAGGTATGACAAAAGCAAGCAGCGGAAGATGAGCGAATCGCCGCAGAGCCGCAGCGTGCAGAGGGGTAATTTGAGTCAAACAGCTACTACGCTGTTGTCCCTTATCGACAGTAATGACTCTGCAGATAGTAGCAGTAGTAGCAGTAGTAGTAGTATTAGTAGTAGTAAATTACAGGAAACTGGAGCTGTGGAAGGACGGCCAGCGAGTCCTCCGAAGTTGCTGTTTGATAAGCCGAGTACGCGGCCGGAACCTATGAGTTTTTCGCCTGTTTCTCAAGGCAGTGGTGGTTCTGAGGCCGCTGGGGTGTCGAAACTGTCGCATAGTACGTTGAAGTTTAAGCCTTCTAAGCCGTCGCAGCTGCGTGAGAGTATTGGAGTTGATAGTAGTGGTAATTCTGGGTCTGAGGGAGAAAAGGGAGAAAAGGGAGATAAGGGAGATAAGAAGGAAGTCGTAGGAGAGGGTGGAAAGAGCATTGATAGGTTAGGAGAGAATTCTGGTGGGTTGGAAGCTGGGAAGGTTGCTGGAGTGCCGAAGAAAGATACTACGGGTTCAACGGCAGGCACGGGGTTTTCGTTTTCCGTTCCGAAGGCGGCTTCTACGGGAGGTTCAACGGCAGGATCTACGGCAGGATCTACGGCATCTTTTTCATTCTCTGTGCCGGCAGTTAAACAAGTTTCTGAGTCTGCGCCACAGCCTGCAGCTCTTCCGGCACCCACTGCATCCGATTCTGAAGCCGAGGAACAGCTGAAAAAGAAGTATATGGATTTCTTTGCTCAGCAGTTGTCCACTTCGGGTATCGTCCCACAACTACTGTCTCCAGCTGAGTTGGAAGCGGCTAAGGCTATCCCGGCGTCCGCTTTTGCATTTTAAACCTCCATAGCACATAGTGTATAATCAACACGGCCACGATATAGTGGAAATATCAGGATTTACGCGTTGTAGGATGATTTTGGATGATTTTAGGCATTTTTCACAGTATTTAATCTCGGCATCGGGGATGAGTATTAATGGATTACGTAATCTGAGTGTTTCCCTTGGCTGAACATCGGGTCTCCTTCTGTGTGCCGAGATTTCAAATGTGAAAATCCCGATTAGTTTCGCGTTTCGGTTCCGTCGGGTGATAACAGCATTTTACTGTCTAACTGGCGTTCAAACCGCTTCCAGAGCATTTCTCGGTATTCAGCTTTTACAATTCGGTAGAGAAATGGAGTCTGTTTTGCTGATTGGTGGTTCCGGGTTCCTCGGACTGCATTTAGTGCAGAAATTCTATGATTTACAGCCTCGGCCCGCTATTCACGTATTTGACGTACGAGGTCTGCCCGACAAGGAACATTTATCTAAGTCATTCACATTTGATCCTAGCGATATAGAATTCTTTCAAGGCGATCTGTCTTCACCTGAAGATGTCCGTCGGGCTATTAGTGCTAGTAATCCTAGTGTGATTGTTCATTCAGCATCACCTGTTCATGGTCAACGGAAGGAGATCTACGAGAAAGTGAATATTGATGGTACTAAGAATCTTCTAAGTGTTGCTAAAGAGATGGGTATAAAAGCTGTGGTGTATACTTCGTCGGCTGGGGTTATTTTCAATGGACAGGATATAATTAATGCTGATGAGACGTACCCGTACCCTGAGGTTCCTATGGATGCTTACAATGAGACTAAATCGAGGGCTGAGCAGATGGTACTCTCTGCAAACAGTGTAAAGGATGGGTTTTTAACTATAGCGCTACGTCCTGCTGGTATTTTCGGTCCTGGGGACCGACAGCTGGTACCAGGGTTACGGCAAGTAGCTAAATTGGGACAGTCAAAGTTCCAAATTGGAGATAACAATAACCTTTTCGATTGGACTTATGTAGGGAACGTTGCTGATGCTCACGTTCTTGCTGCTCAGAAGTTACTTAGTGGGGATGCTGATGTGATATCAAAAGTAAGTGGTGAGACGTTTTTTATTACGAATGATGCTCCTACGTATTTTTGGACTTTAGCTCGAACTGTGTGGAAAGCTGATGGTCATATTGACAAGAGGGTAATTGTTCTTAATAGACCTGTAGCTATTTTAGCTGGTTATTTATCTGCTGCTTTCTCTAAGTTAGTTGGTAAAGAGCCTGGTTTGACTCCTTTCAGGGTAAAAATTGTATGCGCATTTAGATATCACAATATTACAAAGGCTAAGACTCTTTTGGGGTATAAACCCCGAGTTGATCTTGAGGAAGGTATTCTCAAGACTCTAGAGTGGATGAATGAGCAAGAGGCCAAATAGAGTGTATCGATATATATGTGTTGTTATAACCTATTAGTGGGTAAGAGCTAAAAAAATGAGTATTCAATTTTGAGGTAAACAATTACCGATGTAAGGTTGAATAGCAATTCATGTTGATAGTAAAGATGACTGTAATATCAAGCTGATTGCCCTCAATTACTGAAAATAAATTGTAGTAGTATACTAAGCGTAATCATAATCAAAGATATAACTACAGTGATGTATACAGGAAACCCAAATGTGGATCCCTGGTTTGTCTGCTCTGGTAAAACAGACGGTGTAGGCTGTATTTTCCTTGGATCAGGAATTGTAGTTTGAATAACCAAATCTGGCTTGCTTCTCGTTGTCCCGTTGACGGAATTGTTCCCGTTAGTGTTAATATCTGTTGTTGCGGTCATGGAAGCTATAAATTTGTCTGTGCTCTGTTAGCCAGACTGCTATATCACTTTTCTACAAGTTGGAATTAACTGGTTTGTATTACCTGTTGTGCCTGTGCCTGTGCCTATCGAAATAGCTTCATTATTATCGGCTTTAGCCCGATACTCTGCACATGTTTCCGGTGTGAATTCTTTGCATTTCATTTCCAGGGCTTCCAACATTCCAGCCACTTCCTGGAAACAGAGAATTAAATTTTGTCAGCAAAGGAATAACCAGACTAGATATTCAATAATTATACATATTTCCTATATACACTTACATTGTCCTCTACGGTACCTGAACAACCGCTGTTCTCATGAAACATCACACAGCAGTGGCATACCAGATCATCCTGATCGCACGTAGACAGCGCTCTCATAAGTACTTTAGAGCATTTCTCGTCAATCTTTGATAGTGGGAGTAGTTAGAATAAAAAAACGGACTATTAAATGCCCTGCTTGTATCTCCAGTTTTTCTCACCTGTTGAGCACTGCTTAGGACTGCAGCGACAGCCGTAATCAACATAAAACACCTGATATACAACATTCTGATGGTTATTAGATGGTTTAAAGGCTGTATAAAAGTGCGAACTTCGGCTATTTGCTTTCAATTGATCCTGGATTTCGGCCTCATCTTCATCACTTTCACCGGCTGTTCCAATCCTCAACATTCTGGTTGCCGCTGAAGAAGTGATAAGCGCCGGTTTCTTTTTAAATCAAAACAACCACGGTTTTAGACTATTTGTGTTATCTTTCATAAATCATTACAAACGCGTACCTCTAAATTATATCGTGTTTGTAAATCTATTACTACATGCATGTGATGCGGAATCGTTTACCAAATTGGGCGCTTACCCCAGATTTCGGATTAACTAATTATCCGGAACGGAATAAGTCGGGTCCGAGGCGGAAGCTCGAGCATTGCAAACAATACACTCGTATAATCCGTTGTGGTGAGCTCCCAGGTTTTTCAGACAAGTGCAGTGATAGCTGTGCTGACATTGGAAAACGACCAGCTCGTTACCAGAGAAATCAAGAATTTCTGATTCCGTATCTCCATTAGTTTCTGTTCCTAGTCCTCGAGACCCGCTCGATTGCCCACCAGTTTCCTCATCCGCTTCCAAAGACTCGTATACTAATTTTGCTCGTCCTTGCGGTTTAGAATTTTCCGCCACCAGCGCCCGCATTTCACCGCGTTTCTTTATCTCCCAAGCCAGGTAAACCTCATCCGATACTCCGTGCCCCCATACTTTCTTCCCACAAGCTTCGCACTCTACACTGCTCACCCGCCAACCGCGGAGCCTCTCCGCAGTCAACACTTCTAAATCTGCAAATACATCTTCATTGAGCAACTGCAACGCTAGCCGGAAGATATGTTTCTCAAAGGTATAAGCAACAAATACTTCCTGTAATACTGTTCTGATATCTCCTAAAGATGTTTCATGCTTCTGCTCTGCTCGCTGAAGAAACTCCATAAAGATACGAGCAAATGATTGGTCTGTAGGTCCTGCAGCAGCAGTTTTCTCCTCCGAAGGACCGCCAAACAGTTTCCATGATTTACTGGACAAGTTAGCTACAGCTGTGAAAGTCTCCTGGACAAGTTTCTTAGCAAATTCTACTCCACGGCCCGCTGGCTGTTCGGCTCGGGACATCCGACGGAAGAAATCAACGGCAAACTCAATTAATGACAAATCAAGCTCTTCGGCTAACGACAGCTCGCCTGGAGCCGCCGCAGTCTGCCGCCGTACTTTCTCACTTCCGGCTAAGCTGAGCTCCAATTGAGTATACCGCATAATTTCCTCTTCCAGAGCATCTACTGCGCCACCTGCGCCATCTGCGCCACTCATTTGTACAGCCTGTTCTAATTCTTCCCGCAAAACGCCACAGTGGCGCACACATTCAGCCACAGCGTCCCGGAACGCGTCTTCCCGTTTCAGCAGAAACACTAACGCGTCCACACACCTTCCAGCCACTAAATCGTCCCGCAACTGTGCCGCTTTCGGTACCCGCGGCCCAAGACGCTCTAAAAAGCTCAGCACGCGATCCGGATCAAACTTAATCAACAGCTGAGTGTACCGAAGCAATTCCCGAGCCGAAAAAGTCTCCAGCCGCTGCGCCGCCGGATCTCCGAGTCGCTGTTGCAGATATCGGAACTGTAAAGGCTCTGAGCCGAGATCAAACACTTTTGTGTGTAATTCTGGTACAAACTTATCGATTAACCGCACCGCCGTCGGTAAATCTGCAGTTACAAACTGCTGAAAATGAGTTTCCAGACACTTCCGAATCTGGAATCTTTCCCGAGCCATATCCGGCCCAGTGGTGGCAGCGAGGCATTTGCGGACAACTGTAATCGTGTCTGCCCCGCTTTGCCCCGCTTCTCGGAACGTCAGGTCCAACAACTCCGGGTATCGCCGCTCGGCTCGGAACAGCATAAACAACACCGAATACATCCCGGCCCGCTCTAGCAGCGGGATCAACGCGTCGATATTCGGCGATTGATACACAGAAAGCAAACTCTGGAGGCTCAGCTCGGCATCGTCTTTCCATTCCGGCTGTACGTCTCGGCAAAGCCCGCAGACCAGTTCATCGAGCACAGAATCCCGAAGTACAAGGAATTGACGGTATTTCGGGTAATTCCGAGCCACAAAAATTCGGAAATACGCCACAGCACTCGGGATTTCCGCCAAATCTGTAGTTTGAAATAACTCAAATAGAATATCTACAATGTACTGCCGGCTAACCCGCATAGTATACGGCGGAAGCGGATCAGCCACATCCGCTACCGGGCCATCCGTTTCGTCGTGGTTAAGAAAATCGTCTTCAAACGCCTCGTTGAAAGCGGCAAGCAGCTCGGCAGCTCCAAACCGTAGAAGAAGGTACAAATACGGGAACGGCTCTTCCGGTTCCGACGCTTCCGACAAGATCTCCGTCTCCGTTTCCGATACCGACTCCGAGCTCACCCGGCTGGCACGGCACAGAAACTCTCCAGACCCTGGTGGCCACTCAATAGCCGCGCCACGGAAAAGCACATAGTACACTTGAGCTTTCGCCCGAGTCGCATCGCCGGAAATCAGCTGTTCCGTCGGATACTGCCGGCCTGTTAGTACATACGAAAGGTAAGGGTATACTTTACTGGCTTCTTCGTGATCTACAGAGTATACAGAGCCCCCAGGGTGCTCCGACTCGGCCCGGTGAATCAGCCGAAGGAAATCCATCAGCGGAGTAATAAAATCGTTCAATGCTACATTCCATATAAACGACAAAGCGTCTCGTAGGTGATGCTTTTCGCATAGAGAGATTGCAAGGTTAATATCCAGATTCCGGAGATCTACAGAGCATATTATCTCTTCCAATTTCTCTCCGAGTCCACGATGGATGTAGTGGGTTACCATTTCTTCCAGGACGGTGGGAGGGAGAATTCGGAGCTGCTGGGTAAGCAGGAAAGGTTCTAAAATGTCGAAAAAGACGTCTAGAAGGTTCGAGCTATGGAAGAGGTCGAAGATATCTTCGGTAAGGAATTCGGGGGCTCCGACGGCAATGCAGGCGCGGAAACAGACCGGGAGAAGCGTAGAAAGTTCTGATGCAGCTGATGGAGGCGTAGAAGAAGTTTCTATAGAACTTTGTGGCGCAGTAGAAAAATCGGCAAACTTCTGCTGCAAATCATGAGGCGCAGTACCCGAATCTGGAATATCATGTGGCTCAGCTCCGTTCTGTGCTTCTGTGGCCCTTCGGAACGCATATCGCAGCGACGCCATCACCATTTGAAGCATCTGTGGATACAAAACTCCGTGCCGTGCCGAATCGTCCTCCGGAAGTCCTACAACAACCAAATCCGTCTCAGTGCCTACATACCACTTCCGGGCAGTTTCTATAGCGTCTACATACCTTCCCTGAGCCATTATTGCCACCAATCTGTCGGCCCAATTAGCCAACGCCCCCACAGAGAATTCGTATCTTCCCAGAACGAAAAGCCTGCCTTTAAAACTACGGAACGAGGGAGCAAACTGGCTCGGAATCGGGACAGGAAAATGGCCGTTATTTACAGTGTTTGTGGATACCGAGGAGTAATTAGCGGAATGCTCCTCCGAACTCGGCAAATCCTCTACAGACTCGGCAGTTTCTCCTCTTTCGGCATTTCTTCCGTTCCCTGAGCCGCCAGTCTCCGCTGAATCCAGCTCAATTCCGGCTAAAACGGGTCCAAACATATCCCGATGCTGAATATGCATTGCCAGGAGATCTGCTCGGGCCGCTACCTGCATTGTCTCGGCATTCACAATTCTCAATTGCTGTGAAGCGGTAAGAACGGCTAGAATTTGTGACGACACCCATTCAACAGCCACAATCGCTTCGTCACAAACCCACCGTTTTTTACATGAGAATTCCAGCAGTACCGCTTTTGAGGCAGAACCGGAAGCCGATGCCGATGCCGAAGCCGATGCCGAAGCTGAAGCTGACGCAATAGCGGATGCAGATCTCCGGGATTTCCGAGACACCGCGGCTTTCCCGGTATTCCCGTTCCCCGCTTTAACCCCCGCATCCCCCGCATCCCCAGAAGTCCGGGACTCCACCGTCAACAACGTCAGCACGTTGCCCCACCCATAGGCAAGCCGAGGCCTCCGAGGCGGGCCGCCAGCAACCCGCGGCCGCAAAGCCGGGAACCACGCAAGACATCCCGACATCCCGAGCCGCGCATCCAGCGTTTTCGGCCGTCCCGTCTTGAACTGCGTTGCCGGTGCCGGCACAGTAGACACAATCACCAGCACGTGCGGCGTCAGCAACGCCACCAAGCCGAGTTCGTCCGCCGGTTCGACCTGCGGGCCGAGCGGCATGGCGCTGCAGCCCAAAACGGTCGTGCGGCGGTTCGGCGGAGGCTGGGAAGGCGGGGAAGGCGGGGTAACGCGGCCCAGCACTCGGGAAGTACGCACAGATTTACCGAGAACGCCCCGAACAGCTTCGTGGGCAAAACACGTGCCTGCTCTGTCGGCAGTTACAAAAGCAGAATGCCGTTTACCCAGAAAACACACATGTACAATCGGAACTCCTTCCGAGTGTCCCGACGTCTTCCGAGACGGCAGAATCTCCATAGCAGGCCGGGCCGTCGGAGCAGCCGCGCCGGTGCCTGCAGCGGACGTCAGTGCCGCTGTGAGGTCCCACGTGAAAGCCGCGCCGGAACTGTGGCCCACGGCAAGTGCTGTGGAGTCTGCCGAAACGGCTAAAGCGGAAACTTCGCCGGCTTGAGCTGATTTTGTGTTTGGGCCGAGAACGGCTCGGAGGTTTTGATGATAGTCGAAAACAAGTACAAACCCACGATCTGTGCCGATATTAATAGTGGCTGCGGGGGCTACGACGGTTGGAGTGCCGAAAGAGGCAGAATGGGTGGCAGAGTATAAATAAGAAGAGATTCTACGGAGTTTTGTCCATCTTACGGGATCTAATGATGGGTTTGTACGGGAATCGGAAGGTTCTGAGTTTGTGGCAATAGAATTGGGAGTTCCGGAAGTTCCGGAAGTGCCGTTTCGGCCTTCGGAAGTAAGAAAACGGAAGAAATCAGCTGATACTACAGAAGTAAGTGAATTCGCACGAGAATTCATACTACTCGGACTCCGCCCACTAAGCCGAGTATGGAACCTGTCGTCCAGCCGACGGTGCGGCGTGGCAGGGCCGCGGGAAAAGGAGAAAGCAGGAGATGCCGTGTCACTTCGGGAAGGCCGATCGGGCGTGGAAGCTGCGGAATGGGCGGAATGGCTAATAGGAGTTTCCGTCCCTGTAAATCCGGTTCCATTGAGCACCAGGGACTCATCGCCAGGGTTTGCGTCTTCCAGCAAGGGGCTCTGAGTTCTTTCTGAGTCGGGATGTTCCATTGCTATGAGAATTCGGAGCTCGGAAGCCGTCGGAGCGCCATATCCGAAGTTGAAGGTCGGATAGCGTGTTTTACGGAGATTCGGATCAGATAGGACGGGATTTCCAGCCGGAATGACGGTAAATGCTGGGAATAGTAGTGTGCAAACACGGGAAGGAAGTTTGTGGTATGTAGTGCTTGTGTAGTTTCACCGGATTAATTTGAATTCTGTGGATTTCGGCTCGGCTTAGCGGGACGGAGTTCGGATGCAATTCCGAAACTCCTTATTGAAGTGTCCCATCTGAGGTAGGAAAGGAAGAGGGAGAGGATGTCCAATAACGGGTGGTGGGATAGAAATATGTCCCATTTCGTATGTGGAGTTGAGGGCTAAGAGGCTCGGATCCCTCGGAGTAGAAGAAATTGAGTGCCGATATTACAGTCTTTCACAGGGAATATAGCATTTATTTAGATGTATGACATAATTCACTTTTCAGGTAGTTACTCTGCTTTTATTTCAGCTATATATCGTATGTCGGCAGCTAGCCGGGAAGAAGCTTACATCTCTTTCCATTCTTCACCACTCCGAGGAAGCATCGTGATGAGACGTGTAGTTCAATTTCCAGCGATTCTCCTCCTCTTTCTTTTTCTTCTGGTGCTGTTTTTCGGCTTTTTCGCTATTAAATAGGCTGATATGGTGGTTATGACCATCTATAAATAGGTAGGTTCTTGCTGTACTTGCATACCGAGGCTCAGATCGCACAGATTCAGCTGTAGGCACTCTCTAACCCAGGGGTGCGCATTCGAATTACTATGGAGGACGCGTACTTGGAGTTCCAGCGTATTTCTTTCCTGTTTTTAGTCCATATAGTCCATATTTAGCCAAGATACCGAAGATATATTTTCCCCGTATACGTAGCTAAACAGTCGAATATTCCCATGCTATGCCTACCTTTCCATAGCTATTAGATGCTCAGAGTATCACAGAGTATCTATCTGTTCCGAGAGCAAACAGCAATTATTACAACACGGCAAAACCTCGGAAAGGAACATCCGACGGAATTCACAAATTCTTCTGAGTACTCCCACTATTCCACTCCTTCTACTCCCGCTATTCCACTCCTTCTATCTATTCATCCACTCATCCTACGACACCACTTTATATACTGCAATCCGATATATTACGTACTTTGCAAACCACTATAAACTCCTCAGTTAACTAAACCAACTTCTGTTTCATAAAGAAGCTTCTCAGATGATTCAATTGCCATGCACACGTAGCACCCAGCATAAGCAACTGAATAAACGTCCAACGAACAACACGCGCATTAGTAGATTCACTTTGATCACGAGAAATAGCCTCACGTTCCTACAAATACCTGTTAATACCCTACAAACAACTCACACAACCTGAACCTGCATCCCAGCTCTACTTACCCTCATTAAAGCCTGCTCTCGCTTGATATCTCTGACTTTATGATTCAATTCTTTCACTTTCAATGACAGAGAATTGATCTTCTCTTCTCCCTTGGAATCCCATTCCTGTTCCTCCCCGACAATGAAATCCAAGAACATGCGGCCCTTAGAAGAGGAAAACCATCCTTTAGATGTGAGCCGGAAACAGATACGATGTTCGCCTGATTCCAGAGCTGTAAAGGCAAATTCTCCGCTGGATTTCGCCCGCTGGTTCATCACACGCTGGTTATTGTCGAAAACCTCCTATGAAAATTGTTAGTATGGGTATTTAGAAAGCTGGAATCCGTAGGAAGAGTTTGTAGGGAGAAAGCAGGATAGAAGACGTTTTTTAGCCTCAGATTCCTCAGATTCCTCCGATTTCTCCTTCCTAACCCTCCCTCCGCGTCACTTCACATCCCGTGACACGTCTATATCCAATCATACCTCAACAGTGATCGCCAGGCCCAAATCTTCATGCTCAATGTAGGTGTTTAATCGATTATCCCATTCATCTACCTTGTATTTCCCTGTATTTGTTAGTATATTTTCACGTGCAAATCAGCCTGCTGGATCCCCAGGTTATCGCAAACTTACCAACTACCAGAGTGCCCACTGAAAGCTCCTGGTAGAAGCATTTGGCCTCATTTCCAGACAGATAGAAATGGAAAGCATGTGCTGAAGCCATATAGGCCATTACAGCCATTAGAAACGCCACTACAGAACGCATTTTCGATATTTCCTCGGCAGCAAACAGTCTGTTGGTTATTCCGGTTCCGTATTTGGTGTTTCTGAGCTTCCAAACGTTCCAGTGACTCGAAATTCTTGATTTTTCAAAAGGACTCCTTCTGATCATCGCGTTTCTCCTTCGCTGTCCTTTCGATGGAAATTTCAAATTTGGCGTCGTCGCGTCATTGCCGATTACGTCATCGGGATACTTTTTTGTTTTTACGCGTCAGGGGGGGCCGGCGCGAGACTGTAGGGCTGAAGAGAGACGCGAAGGTCGCGTAGAATTTCAACGGGCGATATGGCGAAATGGCAGTGTCGGAGGATGAAAATCATGGAAAATGGGTTAAAAAGAGGTTTATTACGGCGAAAACTACGGATTTTATTACTCATCCCCGAGGAAAATAGCCGTATCGTTCCCTAGAGTTGCCTTCCCGCGGTGTACGGGGAGATAACGCTATGAATCTGTCATTGCTAGACCCTTTCGCCGTTGCTCAGGACTTCCCTGATACTCTGGGCCAGTCTATCGAGTTTGGGCACAACTATGTAGCCGCTTTCAATCTCAGCGGGGATTATCTGGCCCTGGGCAGCGACTATGGGCTTATTGGAATCTACGATTTCGGGGTAAACCGGGTAGTTAAAACGCTGAAAGGTCATACCCAAGTTATAAGATCTATTCAATGGTCCTCCTGTGGACGGTATATTCTTTCTGCGAGCAAAGACTGCACTGTTGTGCTGTGGGATTTGGCAACTGGCACGACGCTGCGGCGGTATGATTTTGACGAGCATGTGGTGGTAGCTGAGATGCATCCTACAGATAAATTTGCGTTTATTGTCATTCTTCAGACTACAGGTCCATATTATGTGAATTTTGAGAATGAGGATAGCCCAGTGGTTATGCCGATAAAGCTGGAGGATCCTGCTGAGAAGCTGCTGTCTGCTACAGCCTCTCCTTCTGATTCCCGAGAGGAGTCGCCAGCTGATGAGCGGAATCAGCCGTCACGGAAGAAATATCGGCAGGCCCGGGTCACTTCTCTTGTTTTCTCTAAACCACGAGGGAACTACGTGCTTTTCGGTACTTCCCGGGGTGCTTTGATCATAGTTAGTACGGCTACTAAGAAAGTTTTGGCTCGGCAGAAACAAATTGGAGGTATTTTGGGTATAAACGGTATGATAATTAATACTTTAGGTAACTATCTTGCATTGAATTGCGACAGAGTAGTACGGCAGGTGAATTTGCCGTTGAATCTAGACGAAATGAGCGATGAGGAAGTAGCAGAATGGGCAGGCGGTCCTGAGGAATCAGAAACTGACGGGGAGGAGCCACCGGAACCCACTGACGATAAATGGCGAGAAAAACTACAAGTTGTGCTGTCGTATCAAGAGATTATCGGGAAAATAGCTTGGAACAGTGTAGCATTCTCTTTGAAAGGAGATTTCATATGTGCTTCCACTCATGATACAGAAAAGAAGATATATCTATGGGAAACGGGTACTGGGACGCTGCTGAAGATTCTGGAATGTCCTAGGGATGAGATAGTGCATGTAGTATGGAATCCACGGAAGGCTATGATAGCTGGATGCGATATTAGCGGGACTATATACATTTGGGCTGTGCCTATACCTCAGCAGTGGAGTGCCCTGGCCCCTGATTTTGTTGAGATCGAAGAGAATGTGGAGTACGAAGAGAAAGAAGACGAATTTGATATCGAATCAGAAGCTGGCATGAATCAGAGGTTGCTGGAAGATGAAGAAGACGTTGAAGTAGATGTGATTACGAAGAGCTACGGAGTCAACGGTGCAAAGGCCTATATGAGCAATGGCAGCCACGCAGTTTCTGGTGGGTTTTCATCTCTTGACGAGATTGCTTTGCATTCTTTTGTCATCCCAGTTGATTTAGAAGAAGATGAGATTGTAGAACCCGAGAGTGATGATGACTGAAGCGGGTAACGTGTATTATAGTGTATACCTACGTTGAGGACTTGGCAAGGGGTGTAGGGGTTCAAGAAAACACTTAATTGACATGAATATAGTGCGAGTAGGTTGAATTTAGCCGTAAAATAGTGCCATTCTTCGGCTTTTTGTCGTTCTTCGTTCCTCGGGATCCGTCCCATATCAGGACCCGCGATGGGAAACTTTTTCGGAAAAGATAACAGCAATACCTGAGTGCCTCGATGCCCTCCTCGGTACTCTGAATAGAGACGTTATACAGAGAGTAGGGTATTTCCTTGTTATAAGCGTTCACAGGGCATTAAATTATTTCATATTCCAACTTATTGTTCTCTTGGTTTTTACTATTTTCTACTTTTTCCCCATATTTCCTTCCCTATCATCTCCCTATCATCTCCGATTTAAACATCTCCCGTCTCTCCCCCAGACCCTCTTCCAGACCCTTTTCCTGCTCCCATCTAGACCCTCTCAGACCCTCCCCTCCCACACACCCAGCCACCAGCATCCCAACTATCAAAAGAAATTCAGGCTTCTTTCTAAGAAGCATATGAAAGGCGATTTGCTTTACTCCCGAGATTTACCGAACCACTGGGGTATCCGAACGGCGGTTTCTTCCGAGAATTCATCCACAAAACAGGACAAATCAGGGAAAAGCTTGGAAAAGCGGCTTATCGGAGTATCTGGATTTGTGGCAAACGCTGCAGAATTGACCCGAAAAGTCCATTGATCCTCTCTGCTTACTTATTATTTGCTTGTTTCCTATACTTATCAGGATTCCCAGTGGTTTTGACGACTTTTCAGTACTTTTAGTACTTACAGTACTGCAGTTTTGCTATCACAACGGAAGCGGAAGTCCCAGAAGTTCCACAAATCCCGGAATTCCCGTAAAATCCCGTCATATCCCTTCAAATCCGTTCAAATCCCGAGATATCTTCTTTTATCTGTGGATTTCTTCATCCTCACGCTACCCCCCGTCTACCACAGACCCACAGAACCCTGCATTTCAAGCCTGCAAACCCCCGGGAAGCCTGCTGACCCGTAACGTTCCCATTTCACTCCTAATAACTCACTGGTTAAAGAATTCCTGGGCTAAAACCGCTCTTTACAGCCCACCAAATGGGCTTAAAAGTACCTGAGCACAGCACAACCGCCGCTACCGGCTGAATTTCCGTTCCCTAATCTCCCGGCTCGTTTTTTTGGCTCTCCAGGATATCCCTTTTCTCTCTTATTTGGCCTATTTGACTCATTTTTACCCATTTTACCCATTTTACTCCCCCTAAACACCCCCTAAAATGCCCACAACTCCCCCAATGCGGAGCACAACTCCGCCTATAGGCTCTGTAGACCGCGGCCTTCTCCTATCTCCGGAACGGCCCGGCGTAGGCGGCGTAGGCGGCTCTCCATCGTATTCTCCTACTCGTATGAAACGGAAAAAGAAGTACGGCGATAGATATATCCCAAATCGGACCGGAATCGACTTGCAAGCGGCTTTCAGTCTCAAACAGGACGACCCGCCCTTCCGTCACTCTCCAAGCGCCGCTTCTCTGACTTCTGGTTCCACCGTAGCTACTATCGGTGCCGATGAGTTTGAACCTATGATAAACGGTCAAACAGGGCAACCAGGGCAGCCTACAATGCCTGATAACGATATAGACGTACTGAAACAAGAGAAAGCCGACCGCACTTTCTCCACTATTCTCCGGGCCGAGCTGTTCGGCGACCACGTGCCGTCAGCAGCCATCTCCGCTCCGTTAACCCGTTCTGCCACTTCCACGTCTTCCAATAGCATTGCCAGTAATATCCCGGCCAATTCTGGTACTCGCGGACTGCTTAACATGCAGCAGCATCCACCAGCACCAGCGTTGCCTCCACCGGATACCCGGGAAGACGCTGTTTCCGACGTTTCCACCCAGCACACTCCTCCGTCCCAGCAATCGCCGTTCCCTGGAAGCAGCGGGACCCGAACTACGCCTAGGGGTAAATCTACGAACATATTTAGCTATAAATCTCCGTCTCGAGCCAGTGCTTCCGCTTATACACCGGAAACAGACTTGTATTCTCTGTCGCCAGTACGTATGGATACGCAGAAGCTTCTGCTGTCTCCTCAGCGGAAACAGCGGGATATTTCAAAGCTGCCGTACCGCGTACTGGACGCGCCTGAGCTCGCAGACGATTTCTACTTAAATCTCGTAGACTGGGGGTCCACAGATATGCTGGCAGTCGGCCTGGGCACTTGTGTGTACTTATGGGATGCGCAATCAGGAATGGTGAACCGATTATGCGATGTAGCACCTTCAGATAGCGTCACAAGCGTTTCCTGGATCGGCGCAGGCACCCACGTAGCTGTAGGAACGTCCCGAGGGCTTGTAGAGATCTGGGACGCGGAAATGTGTAAGAAAACTCGTACTATGACAGGTCATAGTGAACGTGTAGGGTCTTTAGCATGGAATGAACATGTGCTGTCGTCTGGGGGTCGAGATAAGAAGATATTCAACCGAGATGTGAGAGAAGCAGCACACTATTATCTCCAGTTGACGGAACATCGGCAGGAAGTATGCGGATTGAAGTGGAATATAGAAGATAATAAGCTTGCATCAGGGGGTAACGATAATAAGCTGTTAGTATGGGATGGAGCGATGGCCAGTAAACCGTTGCACAAGCTTATGGGCCACGTAGCAGCAGTGAAAGCGGTTGCTTGGTCGCCGCATCAGCGGGGGCTTTTAGCATCCGGCGGCGGGACCGCGGATCGTAAGATTAAAATATGGAATACAGTGACTGGGCAGTTAGTTTCTGATACGGAAACAGGGTCGCAAGTGTGTAATTTAGTGTGGTCTAAGAATTCCAATGAGATAGTTTCTACTCATGGGTTTTCAAAGAATCAAATAGTTATTTGGAAGTATCCATCTATGCAGCAGGCAGCGGCATTAACGGGTCATAGTTATAGGGTATTGTACCTTTCTATGAGTCCAGATGGCCAGACTATAGTTACAGGAGCTGGGGATGAGACGCTGAGGTTCTGGAAAGTGTTTGAGAAGAATAAGAATAGCAATCGGGGTACTTCAGGACTTTTGGATGCGTTTTCTCAGTTGAGATGAGAGTCGTTTGTATGCCAGGCTTTTAGCCGAGGCGCGCGGAGCCACCGTTATAGTATAGCGGATTTTCCATAGCTAATTCTCCGATAACGACGTGTATTATATATATTAGGATATGAGTAGGAATATGGGAGGAGAGGAGGGGAGGGGAGGGAAGAAAGATAGAAAATTCAAACATGGATTGTCAGATTGAAAGACGATTCCACAGGGTGCTTGAAGCATCACAGAACAGACAGCTTTGGTGTTTCTAACTGCTGTCGTTTCTACTATAGAATCTCCTCTTATGAGCATAGGATAGGAAACAATCAATCTATGCTACAGGTATCCTTATAGGAAGTTTGCTTTTTCATTGATTTAATAAATCTGTTTAACGTATTTGGGCTTGGGCTCTTATTATTCACTGCTGATGGTTCGAAGGTTGAAATGGACTTCTGTGATATTAGACTGAGAATCCAGGGACGTATACTATGAGAAGATCGGCCTTACAATTCTTGATTTCTTGAGTGAAAACTCCTGCAACATTAGATAAATTCTATAATTGATATTGCTATGACTGGCCATTTCATTATCTTTTTCAATTACCTACGCATTTCTGTTTACTCTACATATTTCTGTTCCTTTTCCTGCGATTCTTGAATTCCTCTTCATTACTGGGTTCTTTTATCTCATTTTTTATCTCCCCAGGTATTCCTTTACTTGCTTTCTAACTCATTACAGATAATCTTTACTCTGATACGATACGACTGACTTCACCTCCACCTTCCCAGTGAAGATCTCCTTTCTTCTTACAGCCCGTAAAGCAGTATAATGAGAGATTAACTATTATATGCTTTTTTTGGACCACCAGAAGAACAGGATTTTCCCCTTCCTTCCTCCTATTGCTCCTCCTTCATCCTACTACAGTAAATTCACACCTTATACATCAATTACTACCAATACTCTCCTATAAACACACTATCAATAAACTATCCACTATCCACTATTCCACTCACTCTATACACCTCCTCAACTCCCATTTCAAAGCTCCAAAGCTCCTCACACCTCCTATATACTCCTATTCTACTCCTTCCCGCTTTTAGACCTCCAAGAATCAATTCCTTTCTGAACTCGACTCCTCAGATACTCAATCATCTGCGCAGGATCCTCAGCTTTGAAAATACCTGTACCAGCAACTATAACGTTGGCCCCAGCATCAGCTGCGACGTCTATCGTGTCTTTACCGAGCCCTCCGTCTACTTGGATATCCAAATCAGGGTATTTCTGCCTCAAATCTTCAACTTTCGACATCATCTCGGGCATAAATTTCTGCCCACCGAACCCAGGCTCAACGGTCATAACCAGGACCATATCCAAGTCAGCAGCGAGAGGGTACAGCACGTCTACAGGAGTTCCTGGTTTGATAGCACAGGCTGCGCGCATTCCAGCTGCTTTAATTTGCTTAACAAGAGCTGCAGGATCTTTAGCTGCTTCATAGTGGAAAGTGTACTGATCGCCACCGGCTTTAGCGACTTCTTCAACCCATTTCTCTGGTTCGGCGATCATCATGTGACAGTCAAAGAAACCCCTGCCGTCTTCCTGCTTCGGGCAGGCTTTACGGAGTGCCTTAATAACTGGAGGTCCAAATGTCAAATTTGGGACAAAATGGCCATCCATGACATCAATATGCAGCCAGTCGGCCCGGTAGTTCACCATACGACAGCAGTCGCATCCCAGGTTTGCGAAATCGCCAGAAAGGATAGAAGGAGCGATAATTGGTCGAGACATTGTGATAGTCAGAAGATGAGTTGAGTTTTCTTAGTACAGGCCAGTGAGGATCGAATAAGTGCTGAAAAAAGTGTCAGAAAATGATATATCAGAGGGTCTATCAGGTGTAGAATAAATATATCACCTATTATAAGCTGATTCTATACCAATATAAACAGTCAATACCCCAATTTCCACTGTATTTTATTCATTTCTCGTATTTCTTTCAACCCCACTCTTTTTTTTTCACTTCAACTCTCGGAATCCAGCAACCAGATTTTCCCCTATTTCTACACCCGCAAACGAATTCGATTTTGCTGTAACGGCACCTAGAAGAAGTGAGGTATCGTTTCCACTGTGAGTTTCATCAGTGATCGTTTGCGCCCGGTTCGAATCTCGCGAGGAGTTGGAATTAAATGTTTGAGTAATCAGCATTTATCTAGCTTTAAATTAGGAAGACACACTTCAGGGGAGAAATCCAGCAGAGGACTTCCCTCGTGAAGGTTGCGAGTCGGAATACGCGAATGGTTAATTAACGAGCAGGGAACCTCCGAATGTACTTCTGTTTTTGTTTTTTTGGTGGTTGATTGATTGATTTTTTTGCTGGAAGTGGGGGTATTTAGCTGTGGGTATGAGGGAATTGGGAGTAGTGAGATGAGATGAGATGGGATGAAATGATAGGGAGTGAAAAAGATAGGGTGATCAGGGATATGATGGACTGTGTGATGAGAATATGAGGTTGAATGGGGGAGTATGGAGAAATGGTCCGAGGAATTGATTATTTGAACGTGAGACAGGTTAAATGTGTTTATAGAATGTTGTAGAGGGTTCTGTAGAGAGGATACCCTTAGAACGATGAATACTCAATTGTAGGTGAGCTGTACATGAATTTCAACCTAGGATCAACTCAGTATACACTATTCAGAGTTTTTGAATTCAAAATGAGCCATATTTCGAAGAAAAGGACACCATTGAATATGGTGCTTCATATATATAGGAATACACACAATTGACAGAGACAATTTGGTCTTCTTTCACTGATATATGAATGCCCTATACTATATTACGGCTTCCTACTCTATCCAGACGGTAAGCGGCAACAACTGCTCTTCAGTACAGCCTCAATTCTGTCAACACTAATATCCTACGTATTCTATATCTTATATATCCTACCCGAAGCCAGGAAACCATCTGTAGGTCAACCATCTGGAGATTATACTAAATATCATTAATCTACCACCTGAGAGATGTCTAATCTCAGCACAGCAGCCACTTTGCGCGCTTTGCCCCATTCCTGAGCGAGCCAAAACAACTATCAAGTCGTCAGCTATCCAATCATGGCAATCACACCTATCAGAACCCTCCCATTCGGTATTCAGCAACGATTCCACCGTTCTTTCTCCTCTCTTCCGTCCCGCTTCTTCCGACTTCTCGGACACTTCAAGTCTCACCCCATGCATACTTCCCGTCTCCTCCCACTACTTCACGTCTCCTCCCATATCCCACATTCGACCTCCTCGACGCGAAACTCAAAACACGAAAAAGCGATTTTTTATTCCTTTTTCAGTCCGTTCAGCTCGTCAAACTGCTGACTGCCCTTTACGCCAGCCGAATATGGATTTCAGTTAATTGCAGCCCATTTCGGGAATCAACGGGGATGTTCGTCGGTAGAATTTGAACTATTTCGGCTCAGGTATCGTCGGAATAGACGAGGAGCTCTTCGGAACCAAATCTCGGGTAAAACGCGTCGGAATTGAGTGTGAAGAGTGTGGAAATTTAATTAGTGAAAAATAAGAAGAATAAGAAGAATAACCGCGTTTTACTATCGTTTTCCATTCGTTTTCCATTCGGTTACACTCGCTATTATCTCTATACAGCTCGCTGGGCTGAGCTGAGGCTCCTATTTGGTCTGCTGGTGTGGTTTTGTCTTCGATATATTTGATTTTCTCATCTCAGTAGTTACTCGAGGATTTTATCACTTTTTCTTTTGGTTCTGCTGTAAAATTTTCCAATTTTCACCACGGAACGACGGAACTCTCCTGTCACTTTTACAGCCGCTTCACGGGGTTTTCCGTACGTTACTGGTATATCAGACAATACGTATAGGAGTTGTGCGTTACCATTTGTGAGGTTTCCCAGCTTTGGAGATTTCTATTCCCCGCTATAATCTTTTCTACCCCTCCTAGCCCTCCTACCCCGCCATGTCTGCCCTATCCAAACGTCTCCTCGGCAAAAAATCCTTCTCTTCGCTCTTCTCTTCAACCCCGAAACTAGACGAATCTCTCTTCTCATCCTCAGATCTGGCAGATCGCATCTCAAACGTATCCAACATACTCCTACGTGATACCCTGGAATGGTCCTTCCCAGTAGCGAAAGACGGACCGATATGGCGCACTGGAACTGTACAAATCACCAGTAAAGGTGTACTGGTAGCTTGCCGTGGTAGTTCTCCTGCTGACGAAGTACTTGTTGAGCATATTCAGGAGTCTCTGGTGTATTTGAAGACTGAAAACCTCACAATTCATATTAACCCCGTCCGGGGCCAGCCGGTTATCCTGGGATTCAAATCTCGGGACGTTTTCATTGCCTGGGGCTCGGCTTTAGCAGCCTGGGCTCGGCTGCGCGCTGCTGGTTCCGCTTCTAAGCATTATATATGCCCCGCGCCGCTGCCACGGGATTCCGTTGAGCCGTTGCTTGTGTGTCATGTGAAGGCGTTGACAGCAGGGGCTGCCGACAGGTCTACCGAGTCTGCTGCTTGGTTTTCGTGTTTAGCGGTGCTTCAACGGGACGGAGTACTGAAACTTCTGCAGGAATCGTCTGGGAGCGAGCTGTTTGAGATCAAAATCCGGCGATTGCTGCGCCAGGAGATCTTCCGGCTCGGCTCGGAACTCGTGCTCCATTTAGGAGTCAATGCAGAGCTGCGGCAGTCGTTTCCTGGGCTGATAATCCCGACAGATCCCGGGCCAGTGTTTACAGTGTGTAGTAAATCAGATGGGAAGTTTAGCGGGTCTTCTGGTGCCGAGACGGAAACAGCAAAACTGCTGTTTACTCTCCCGGCAGATATAGAAGACTGGCTGCTGGCGCTGCACAGCTGTGCTATGGCAGTTCGCGTAGGACCTTCAAGTCAGCAAATAAATCGGTCATTTACGCGTGTATCTCGGCTCGGGTTGGATTTACTGAATTTCGAGTTAGAGCCGCAGTACCGAGCTGCGCACCCTGAGCTGCATTACTATTATCTTGAGCTATGCGCGGGGAATACACTGCTGGGCCGTACTGGAGTATTGGCTGTTAATCGGCATGAAACGGTGAACACAGTGTTTTATAAAGAGGAGTTCCGATTTGAGCCTCTGGCGACTTCCCATGGATTATCCGTTCGGGTAAAGAAAGCCTGGGGCTCTCGGTACCGGGAAGAGGATGCTGTGCTGGGATCCGTTGAGTTGGACGCTCTACAGTTGGAAACATCCGACGGAGTAGAGCAATGGTGTTCTGTGGTAGCTGATAAACCTCCACAGACCCCTGTAGGCCATTTGCTGTTCCGAGGAAGCTTAGAGAAAGCCGAGGTGATGGCAGCTAGCCGGTATGCGGAGTTAGAAGCTTTGCTGCTTCAGCCTGTGCCGGCAGGGTTCCTTGCTCGGGTATCTCAAGCTGAGAATTTAGCCCGAGCCAGTCAGCTGCTGCTGGAAGTGTATATATCTTTACAGCACTCTCAGCAGTGGATTGGCCGGCTTATGGACTATGAGTTGGGCAACGTGATGCAGCAGGTGGAATTGCTGTCTCCTTCTAAGAAAGGATCGCAGCCTGTTCCGCCGGATCTGTCGTTGTTTAATACAGCTTTCCGGGGCAATTCTCTCTTCTCTAAGACTGTAGAGTTGTACTCTCTTCGGCTGGGCCGAGGATACGTAGAGAAGGCTATTGGGAAGGCTATTCGGCAGATAGCGCGGGAGAATTTCGACTGTGAGGTTGATCCTGCTCGGGCCGAGGATCCCGAGGGGTTGACGGAACGGCGAGCTCGGCTGAGCGGGTATGCGGATAAAGTGTGGCGCGGGATTCGGGAAACGGCTTCCGAACTGCCACAAGAGCTGCAATGGCTGTTCCCGGAACTCCGAACTCGGCTGGCGCGCGCTATTGGAGACGAATACCCGGCAGAACATAGGGAAAAAATTGTATACAATGCAGTGACAGGATTCTTGTTTCTCCGATTCCTGTGCCCCGCAGTATTAAATCCGAAACTGTTTGGGTTACTAGAGGTGCACCCAACAGTGAGAACCAAGCGAACGCTGACGCTTTTAGCAAAGATTTTACAAACTTTTGCTAATCGGGCGGTGTTTACTCGGAAAGAAGCTTATATGGTCCCGTTCAATGAGTTTATTGAGGGGAAAAGGCCGGAGCTTTTGAAGTATCTGGCGCAGGTTACAGGGGAGAAAACTGAAGGGGAGAGAAAAAGACGAGAGACTGGGGATAGAAGGAGTTTTGGATCCGAAATTCCCAGGCCGAAACTGCGAATCCCGCCGGAATTGCTGAGGGAACTTCCGACGTTGCCGCATTATATCGACAGAAATCTGCGGTATGCTCTGTTGATCCAGCAGTTTGCTCCGGAATCTGGGAACGGAGACGGAGACGGAGATGACGGAAGCAGGAGTAGCAGTAACGGAGACGGAGTGAGTGCCGTTGAGGCAGAGCTGGCTCGGCTTCGGGATGAGCAACAGCAATTAGTGAAAGCCCTGGAAGCTCGGGAGACTCCGGAAAGTATCGGGGCAGCAGGATGGCCGGAATTCACAGCAGTGGTTGCTCGGGAGTTCCGGTTGAAAGATACAGGGATGATTCAATTTGAGGAGTCTGTGGCGACTTTAAGGCAGAGTATCGGGGAGTACAGGCCGGGGAAAGTGCGGCATTCGATTATTGCGAGCCACAGCATGACGGATATAAAGAGGCTGAATCGGCGAACGATTTCTCTGTCGTCATCTTTCAGCAAGGGGCTGAAAATTAGCAAGGAATAGGGTAGTGGGGAGTGGATAGTGGAGAATGGGAAGTGGATATTGGAGTGTATAATGGAAAGCAAAGCAAGCAAAGCACAAGAGTATATACTAATGACAATTAATTTCACTATAATACCAGACAGGATAAGCGGAAGTAAGGATAATAGGAGTTTAGCAGGGATATTGCGATGGGGTATCTGGGAGATGAATATATAAGTATTGAGGTAATATTGAAGTAGTATTGAGATAGTACTGAGATATAATTGAGATGGTACTAAATAATACTGAGAAGTGCAATAAGGGAACTGGGATATTATATACTACATTGTCGGATATTCCAGTATAATCTCGGGTTTCCTGAATTGTTTCAGTTTGCGAGTATCGAATATCTCCAATTATTCTCCGTGCAGTATGTAAAAATAGAGATAAAAGACAAGAAAAGAAAAACAAAAGAAATTCAAAGGAAATCAAAGGAACTTAAAGGAAATCAGAGGAAATCACAAGGAAATCAGAGGAAATTAAAGGAAACTATAGGAACCCAAAGGAAAGCATAGAAACGCTTCAAGAGTCTCAGATATTCAAAACTCACATTTCACTCCTATTAAACCTCATAAAGAACCACCAGTAAACCACCAGAAAAAACAGCAGACTCTGATATTTTGCTACCGAAAGCTCAAATGCTTGAATTTTATAGCCAATCCGCTTATTTATGAGATTTCAGCCAATGAACCCTCTTTCAGCGTTCAGTATTCCAAACTCTTCAAACTCTTCAAACTCTTCAAACTCTTCAAACTCTTCAAACTCTTCAAACTCTTCAAACTCTTCACTCTTCACTTTTCGCTCTTCAGTCTTCACTTTTCGCTCTTCAGTCTTCATAACCTATGATACAATCTCATTTCTCATCCTACAGTAGAATCCTATCTCTTCTAAATTTCACTCTTCAACACCTCTGCTGCGTCGTTAAAGATTTCCAATACAAATTGAAGTACAATGACGTGAAACAATGAATATCCGCTTCCTCTTTTTGTTCCTGCGTATACTGTAGACTCTGTAAACTCTGTAAACTCTGGAAATTCTGGAAATTCTGGAAATTCTGGAAATTCTGGAAATTCTCCCATTTTCCCCTTATAATCTCATCTTTCCTCCCCCCTCCATCTTTTCCTTCCCCTCCCTCCTTCCTTCCCCTCCCTCTTTTTTTCCCCTCCCTCTTTCCTTCCCTATATTCTCTTAATATCCTCTTTATTCAACCCCACTACATTCTCACACCTTCTGCTACGTTTTGCTGGAAATTTGATGAAATCTGATACATTTTGATACATTCTCATACATTTTTTCTTTTTTATTTTTCTCCATCACAATTCACCTCAAATCTTGCAATTACTCATCTAGTCTTACTTCTTCCTATTCTCTCTTCATTTCTTCCTATTCTCTCATCATTTCCTCCTATTCTCTCCTCATTTCATCTCATTTCCTCCAATTTCTCCTAATTTCTTCTCATTTCGTCCTCTCCTCTCCTCCTAACTTCTCCTATTCTCCCCTCTCTTCCTCCTCCCCTCCCCTCTCCTCTCAATCATCACACCCTTCAATCCGGAAAGTCCACCGAGAAGCTTCCGGCTCAAATTTCACAAACTTCACCCCCTCAACTGCCTTCAACTTCTCAATAAACTTCCTCATCCGCGGGTGCGCCCCGTCCCGAATCGGCTTCAAAGTACCAACAGAAACAGGATAAACGTTTTCTAAAGTGATTTCTGCTCTGACGTTTAATCCCTGGCCCCTAGGAGGTCTCATCATATCGTCTCGGTAGATACAGCAGGATCTGTTTTTGAATACCACAACGTTATTGCAGATATCGTTTAGGGATTCCAGGGTTGTCAGGTCTACTGGGTCGAGGAATTGAACGTATCCGAATCCTCTTCTGCCTACTTTGAAGTTTTCTATTGTTCGGAGTTTTTCCGCTGGAAGTTTCCGAAGTTTTGACAGTTTTGGCGATGTCCAGTAGCCGAGATCGTCTACTATTTCTTCGTCGGCGATGGCGTCTTCCGGGTCTTTAGTTTCTGTGGCTGAAGGGGCGGAAGAATTTACTGGTTTTTCCGTTTGGATATCGGAAGAGTCAGTTGATTTCTCGGGGGTTTCGGCTTCTGTGGGTTCTGTAGTTTTTGTAACGTTTATACCGTTTGTACCATCCGATTTCCCGTTCAATTCTGCTGCCGTAGCCGATAATTTCTCCGTCTGTTTTGGTCCTGCGGCCAAACTTGCCAGTTTTTCCGGGCCTGCGAGTGATTTGCCGACGCTGGAAAGCGGGACTGCGCCACTATTGACCCCTGCTGCGCCTCCTACAGTTCCTACAGTTCCTACGGTTCCGCCTGCTGCGCCACCGGCTGCGCCACTGGCTTTTTGTACCGATTCCGGGTTCTCCACATACCGCAGAATATCCGATAAAAAGAAATCCTTCTTGCCGTTGTTCTGAATCATGAGATTTTTAATATTGGAGTTTGATTTGGCAAACACGCTTCTTGCTGCGCCACCGGCTGCGCCACGCGGCGTATCCAATTCCAGACTGCGGAGCCGCGTATGGTGCACAGAAGGCGCAAACAGCATATTCAGTTTCGACTCCTGGGCCGCTCCGGTAGCCGATTTGCGGACTTTCCCGTTTGTGTCAAACAATTTAGCCACCGGCACGGGTTTTTTGTGTTGACCGGGCCGAGCTGTTTGTAAAATGCTGGACAAAAGCGGTGTTTCGTATGGGTTTTGTGACCCATTAGTCGGTCCGTTACGGCCGAGAATCGAACTGGCCAGCGGGGCGGTTCCGTTGATTGCCAGTGCGGGGTTTACGGGTTTTACAGAGCCTACGGAGCCTACGGAAGTTTGTTGGGTTTGTGACAGGGCCTGTTGGGCTGTGGAGTTGAATAATGAGTTTGTGGCAGGAGGCGCAGCCGCTGTGGCGCCGAATAAACTTGCCGAAGGTTGTGGCGCAGTTCCTGATAGCTGAGTAGTTATATTTGTACCATTTGCTAAGCCACCGGTTGTTGTTTGTGTACCAAAACCTGTTCCGAAGTTTGTACCGAAACTTGTAGTGGTGTTTGCCGGTTTTGTGCCGAAAAGTCCCGAAGAAGTATTGTTTGTGGTAGAATTTTGACTTCCAAACAATCCTCCCGTGTTTGTACCAAAGCTTGGAGCCGATTGTTGGCCTGTAGCGGTTCCTGTAGCAGTGTTTGTGGTATTTCCGAAACTGAATCCGGTGTTTCCGGCTGGTTTATTACCGAAAAGTCCGCCTGAAGTTCCATTTGTGGTGCCGAAACCAGTTGAATTTGTTCCTGATGTGTTTGTGGTTGAATTATTATTCCCGAAACCTCCGAAAAGGCTCGGCTTAGCAGCCCCCGTGGCAGCGTTATTGCCGAATAATCCGCCGGAAGTTCCGCCGGTCCCAGCTGTGCCTGCGGTGTTTCCAAAGAGTCCGCCGGATCCAAATCCGGTTCCCGAGGTTGCCTGATTTGTATTTGTGGTGTTTGTAATGTTTGTGGAGTTATTATTCCCAAATAAGCCGCCTGAAGGTCCATTTGTGGCAGAATTGTTCCCGAAAAGGCCGCCAGTGTTGCCCGAAGTGCCGCTGCCGAAGCCGAAGCCGACTTTTGGAGCTGTGGCGGCGGTTCCGGCAGTTCCGGTGGCGTTGTTTGTGCCGAATCCGAAACCGGAAGTGCCGGAATTGTTAGTATTTGAACCGAAAAGTCCGCCGGAAGTGTTAGTAGTGTTATTATTATTCCCAAATAGGCCACCGGAAGTTGAATTGTTTGTGGTACTACCGAACAAGCCACCTGATGGTTTTGTACCAAAAGGAGAAGTTGTTTGTTGGTTATTTTGTGTTCCGAATCCGAATCCTGTTGTATTTGTGGTTCCGAATCCGGTTGTACCCGTTGAAGTTGCCGAATTGTTATTATTAGCGCCAAATAAACCTCCGGCGGAATTTGCCGAAGAGCCGAACAATCCACCAGGTTTTGTGGTATTATTATTACCGAATAATCCACCATTTGACGTGTTTGTGGTATTATTATTACCGAATAATCCACCACTTGACGTGTTTGTGGTATTATTATTATTATTATTATTACCGAATAATCCACCACTTGTCGTGTTTGTACTACCAAATGGTGATGTGTTATTTGTACTACCAAAAGCGGAAGACGGAGCGGATGTTCCGAACCCAGTTGATCCGAACGCCGAATTATTCCCGGATTGACCAAATGGAGATACCGCGTTTGTACTACTAAAAGGTTTACTACCGAATCCTACGTTTGTGTTTACTGTACTATTTTGGTTCCCGAAGCCACGCGACGCGCCAAACGGTGAATTATTCACATTTGTGGTGCCGAATGGCGATCCACCCGCAAAACCGGAATCTCCGAATCGCCGATTCTGCGCATAATCCTGCACCCGAAGCTCCTCAAACGAAAACTGCTTGTATTCCGGCATAAACGTAATGCTTTCATAGCAATTCATCACTCCGGCAACGTTATCCTTTTCATTATACGGTTTAAACGGCACAGCGCCTGTTCCGGAACCTCCGACGCCTCCGACGCCACCGGAAACACCCGAAACGGACTGGCCAAACACAGAGGGTGCCGTGGCGGAGTTTCCGAAGCCTCCGAAGCCAGAATTGGCCGGTTTTGTACCGAAAAAGCCGCTTCCGGTGGCAGTCGATGCCGGAGTTGACGGATTACCGAACGGGCCGGATGCTGCGCCACCTGTGGCTGAGCCGAAAGGGGTAGGGTTTGCCACAGAATTGAACGGAGACACAGAAGTGGAATTATTGTTGTTATTATTAAAAGATCCGAATAATCCCGTGTTTGTGGATGTAGCGGAAGAGCCGAAAGTTGGGGTTGTACCAGTTTGTGGAGCAGTATTTGTATTTGTAAACATTGAGGAGCCGAAAGAGGAAGTATTTGAGGCTCCTGAGCCGAAAGCGGAGCCTGCTGCGCCACTTGAGGAGGCGTTAGCCGTCCCAAAGGGAAAGTTTGGTTTACTAAACATATCGGAGGGTTACAAAAGGGAGTAACGGATGGTGTACAAAAGGATATCGGAGGTGTACAAAAGGATATCGGAGGTGTACAAAACCAGAATATCGGAGTTTTTTAATCCTTCGGTTTCTCACGTGAGTTCACAAAAACCAAAGAAAACGCCGCAAACGCCGCAAAGCGGAAGAGAGAAGAAACTGTCGTGTTTGTGGCGTAACGGAAACTTTTTTAACCGCCGAAAAAAAACGACGCAAAAAAAAAAAAAAGCCGAGCGGATAAAAAAACCGATTGACACAAAAATAATTAATTGATTCCACCGATTTTATTATTTCCGAGATTTCCCCGATTACAAAAACGAATTTATTCCGCTTTCTCTTCCGTTGTTTTCATCTTTTATGCCGAACGGAACGATTGGATTTTCAAAATTCGCATTTCCGTTGAAATTTTGGTTGGTTGCCTGAATAAGAAAGGGGAGGTCACGTGGCAAAGCGGAGAACATACCAGAGGGTCTGAAAGTTTATTATGGGGAGGAATTACCGAAAATGGAACAAACCGGAAATGATAGTGGGTGATGTTTTTAAAATTGTTCACGAGTGTCCGGTGTGTCCGTCATGTCCTTTGAATGTCCGGTAAGCTTTTATGATTGTCCTTAATTGTCCGTGACTAATCGTGACGTTTTATGACTGTCCATGACAAGGCATGACAATCTATATCAATCCATGACAAGGCATGACTCTTCACTACTGTCTATGACATACGCGTCTCTTTGTCAGGGAAGTGAAAAAAAAATGATAGCCCGGGACACGAAAATATATTTCATAGTGACTACGACATCGGATGTTCCGCTACAGTACTGATGATTTGTGGTTCCGAGATTGAAAAATTCCGGAAATATAAGCTGTTCAGAGGTATTTAGAAGGTATTGAAGGTTTTATGCTGTTTCCAGTGCGGAAAACATCTTGATACCTTTTGCTATAATCTCTCAAATCATTCACTAGGCAGGGACTCGGCATATCTCGGCATTCCTCGGCATTCCTCGGCATATCCTCGGGATATTCACTATATATCTGCCACAAACTCCCCTCTGTGTCCCCCAACTTCCGTTTCTAGAGAATCCGAAAGCTCAAACACTCATAATGGCCCCTGGTGCGCCAAATAAAGTGGAATACTCGCATGCGCTGTTGTTTAAACCGGCGAAACCCCGTGTCACGCCGACTTCGGAACAGAACGGCAGCGAAAAGCCGAAACCGGCCACAGACACGAAAGATTTCTCGCAGTTTGCGTCCTCTTTGCGGGAGAAATTCGCATTTACGCCCCGTCCTTCCGCGGCAGCTCCGCCGGCTTCCGCTGACTCTTTTGAAGCAAATCTAGCGAAACTGAAATCTCAGTTCCCGCATGTGAACGCAGCGGTGGTTTCGTCGACTCTGCGTATAACAAACAACTACGCCACAGCTTATCGGAAGCTTGACGATGTTTATATTGCGCGTGGGAAGACGGGAAACTCGGGAAACTCGGGAAATTCGGGAAATTCTCGGACAATTCCGAAAAAACGGACTTTAGCCGAGAAATACGGTTCCGGCGCGGCTAAATTGAACCATGCTGCGCCACCACCACTCCTTGCTGCGCCACAGCAGAAACGTAGACTCGTAAAAGGCTCAGACAGAGCAGCTAGAACATCCCCCTCAGCCACTTCACCAATTACTACTGCCGAAAGCTCCGATCTGGAAACCACAGATTCTACCAGGGAAACCCCAGCTTCCGCTAAGCCTCCGAACTCCCTGAAAAGCCCCCAGGAGTTTTCCGATTCGGATAGCGAAGCCGAAGTCTCGGAAGAAGAAGAAGACGTTTCCGATTTCGACCAAAGACTCCTGTCGTTTCTCAATACGTCTTCCGAATCGGATATCGCCGGAGTGGCGCACTGCTCTATTGAGACGGCACAGCTGCTGGTGGCGCAGCGGCCGTTTGCCAGCATTGCCGACGTTGTAGCCGTCGGAGCTCCGCCGGCTGGCAGCGGGCGCCGCACTAAATCTGCTGGCACAAAAGTCATTGAGGAGTGCCACGATACGTTGCGGGGTTACGACGCGGTGGATACGCTGATTAAGAAGTGTGCGGAGTACGGCACGAGTATTGAGAAGGAGATGGCGGGGTGGGGCGTCGGGATGGAGGGGGAGGAAGAGGGGGAGGAGGGAAAAACGGAAGGAACGGAAGGCGCGGAGGCTGAAAATACCACCTCAGCCACCTCAGCCACTTCAGCCACCTCAGCCACAACCACCTCAGCCACAACCACCTCAGCCACCCCCCGCTCTCCACCACCCAAATCCAATAAACGGAGCAGCCTCCTCACCACACAACCAGCTCTGCTCAACCCGGATTACACCCTGAAAGACTACCAACTCCTCGGCGTTTCCTGGCTCCTCCTCCTATACCGTAGAGGCCTCTCGGGAATCCTGGCCGACGAAATGGGACTCGGGAAAACTCTGCAGGTGATTGCATTCCTCGCCCAGCTGAAACAAACAGGACATCCTGGCCCGCACCTGATCGTCGTGCCGGCTTCCACACTGGAAAACTGGCTCAGAGAATTTGCTAAATTCTGCCCAGATAAACTAACAGTAGAACCGTACTACGGGACACAGGCTGAGAGATTAGAACTGCGAATAGCACTGTCCTCTGCTAAGTTTGACGTGCTAGTAACCACATATTCGCTGGCTACTGGTGGGAAACACGACGTTGGGTTTCTCCGGTCGTTCAATTTCAACTGCTGTGTCTACGATGAAGGCCATATGCTCAAGAACAGCGGCAGTGAACGGTACATCAAGCTGATGAAGCTGGCAGCTCGGTTCCGGCTTTTGCTGACGGGAACTCCGCTGCAGAACAATCTGCGGGAGTTGGTGGCGCTGCTGGCGTTTATCCTTCCGCGGTTGTTTCAGGACAATCGGGACGTTCTGCAAGGGCTGTTCAAAGCTCGGCTGCGGACGACGGATACGGCAGACTCGGGGGCGTCGGCATCTTTCCTGGCGCGGGATCGGATAGCGCGGGCAAAAGCGATGATGAAGCCGTTTGTACTTCGGAGACGGAAGAAGCACGTGCTGCGGCATTTAGCCGGGAAAACGCGGCAAGTGGTGTTGTGTGATTTGCCGAAGTCTCAGCGCGAATTGTACAACACGGAAGTGAAACGTGGGCAAAGAATCCTCGGCGGAGAAGACGGGACAACGTCTAATGTAATGATGAATCTGCGGAAAGCTGCAATCCATCCTTTGCTGTTCCGACAGCATTATAATGACGCATTGATCAAGAAGATGGCCAGACAGATTATGCGCGAAGACTGCTATCAAGATGCTAATCTGGAGTACATACAGGAGGATATGAGCGTTATGAGTGATTTTGAGCTGCATCAGCTGTGCTGCAAGTTCAAATCTATTGAGAAATTCAAGCTGCAGCAGGATGAGTGGATGGCAGCCGGGAAAGTCGACGTTCTGCGTAAAATTCTCAACGAAAAAATCACTCAGGGCGACCGTGTACTGGTATTTTCACAGTTTACTATCGTATTGGATATCCTGGAAACTGTTATGGGCACTCTGGGCTACAGATTTCTAAGGCTAGACGGATCCACGCCTGTAGATCAACGTCAGGACTTACTAGACGAGTTCTATGATGATGTTACCATTCCTGTATTCCTACTGTCTACTAAAGCTGGTGGATTTGGTATTAATCTAGCATGTGCTAATGTTGTAGTGATTTTCGACTTGAGTTTCAATCCACACGACGACAGGCAAGCGGAGGATCGCGCGCACAGAGTCGGGCAGACGAAAGAAGTGGAAATCATCAGGCTGGTCTGCCGAGACACTATAGAGGAGAATATTCTGGCGTTGGCTAATAGTAAATTGGAATTGGATGAGAGTGTTTCCGGAGAGGATCCGGAAGCGGAGAACAGGAATATGTCGATGGTGAAGAAGATGTTGTTTGGGTAGAAGTGGAAGAAGTGGAAGAAGTGGAAAGAGCGGAACGGAGAGGAACGGAGCGGAGCGGAACGGAATTGGAATGTGCCGAGATGGGCCGAGAACGGATCAGAACGGATCAGAACGGAGTATAAACGGAGTTGGGTTTGTACAGATCGCCGAGGCGGCAAACAGCATATAAATAACTCATGTCTCCGAGGCTGGGATATAGAAAGTGGAATAATAGATTAGACATGTCAATAAACACACATTTTATACAAATTTCATACAAATTTCACACATTGAATTGATCAACGTGCTATGAACGCCAGCATTTCACCCTTCTACGTACTATAAACACCTCCAGTATACAATAAGAACAACCAATCTCCATAAAAGACTCCTATAAAGGAAGTAAAAGAGCCGAAAAGCTCTTTTATTCAAATATATCGGTCCTTTCCGCTCATATTCGATGCTCTCGGGGTCCTATACGCAATGCAATGAGACGTGAAGTGCAATTGGACTTCACGTCTCATCTTAAGGACAGCAAGTTTCGCGTATCACTTTGTAAAAAGAGGGGGGGGGTACGGAAGATAACGGAAGGAGGCGGAAGAGGGCGGAAGAAGGAAGAATTCGAGGCAACTGGAGCCGATATTTCAAATGACCTAACAATGACCTAAGATGATACTATAATTCTCTCACTCAAGTCAGTCCTGTTCTCTTCCCTCCCTCACAGCTGCTGATGCACCACTTTATCGACTCTTCTGCACGGTATATCCCTATCAGATATGGCATATCTCGAGTATTTCGCTCTATATAATATCCTCCTCGGAAGTAAAGCTGAATATAATCAAATAAAACCCCAATTTTTTACTTTTAATAAACTTCATTTGTTCATTGTGCCTCCCTGCCTCTCTAAACGATCTCTACTCACCCTACCCCACATTTCACACCTCTGCCCCGAGCCATCCCCATCCCACGACCCTTCTCTCGCCCTTCCTGCGGCCCCCATAGTCCACACCCACTACTAACACTCCAGTAACAGCCAATTTACCCATAAAATCAAATTTCCCCGATTTTCCCGCTTATTTCTGCCCCTTTCCCCCCATTTTCCACCTTCTATCTTCCCTCACTTCCCTCCTTCCAATCTCCCGTCCACCCCCCGCCAACCCCACGACTCATCTCAGCATATCGCCGAAATTAGTCAGAAACCGGCAAACTCTATATCCAAATCAGGAAATACACCGGAGCCGGGTTTTTATCGTAGAAAAGTTTCTACTCCGTTCATTCCGTTCCGCTGTAGCAGAAGAGGCTGTAAAACGGGCTGAAAAACTGGTTTACCGAGCTTGAAGAATCCTGATACTTTGCTATTGAAACGTGCGACTTTATCCGTGTTGATTTGGACTCGCAGATCCAGCTAAACTGACTATCTTGTAGTAGAAATCTATTCTTTGGCTCTGAACTTCCCTGTTCATCTCATCGGAAGCTTTTAGAACGACTCCGCAGACTAGCGGGACGCCACAGGTGCCACAACTGTTTTGGAAACTCTCCGGCCACATTCAGGTCCCCGTTTTGAGTCTCAGCCCCACAATGAGCCCCCGAGAGCCTCAAGAAGCTTGGGCTTCAGCCACAACTTCAGCCACAGCTGATAAAGACGATGATTCACTGCTATCCTTTGACATGGACGACGTTTCCGAGCCGCTGCTTGCCTCCGAGCACTCACAGAACCCGGAGGGCTCCACAGCCTCAGCCACAGCTTCAGCCACAATTTCTACTCCATCTTCAGCCACACCCCGCCACTCTTTCTACTCCTCGGCTATGGCTCGGCTCCACAACTTGAAAACCAACTACTACGACCCGAACATCGGCCTCCTGCTTATGCTGCTCTCCCAGTTCTTCAATTCCATCATGATCTTCACATGCAAACTCCTGGAAAACGACCCAGCCTCGGCTCAGCCTATCCACCCTCTACAAATCCTCTTTGTTCGTATGATTATCACTTATATATTCTGCTTTATATATATGTCAGCCACCCACGTGCCAGATTTCATCCTCGGCCCGCCTGGGGTTCGGCTGCTGCTCGTAGTTCGCGGTACAACTGGGTTCTTTGGTGTATTTGGTTTATACTATTCGCTACAGTACCTTTCCGTACCTGATGCTACTGTTATCACGTTTCTTATCCCCACTATGGCTGGCCTGTTAGCTTGGGTCGCACTCAGGGAAAGATTCACCCTCGTAGAAGCTACCGGAGGACTCGTTTCTCTGCTAGGCGTAGTTATAATTGCCAGGCCGACGTTCCTATTCGGCGAGAGTTCCGCTCCAGCACGGGGAACTCCAGCTGATAGGGAAAAAGCCACTGCTGTAGCACTGCTAGGAGTTCTAGGAGCTTCCTCGGCTATGGTTTCTATCCGTTCTATAGGCCGGCGGGCACATCCGTTGATTTCCGTTTCGTATTTCTCGGCTTGGTGCTGTATTGTATCATTTGCAGCGTTAGTATTCGTTCCAGGGCTGAGTTTCCGACTCCCAGCTAGTAAAACACAGTGGCTGCTGTTTCTAATGCTTGGATTTGCTGGATTTTTCATGCAATTCTGTCTCACTGCTGGCCTACAAAGAGAGAAAGCTGGAAGAGCTGCTACTGTTATGTATGCTCAAATGCTTTTCGCGTTATTCTGGGAAGCTGTAATTTGGAAAAAATTCCCAGGTTTTTGGTCCTGCGTAGGAGCGTTGATTATTATAGGCGCAGCAGTTGCTGTTGCAGTTTTGAAACCGAAAGATCAAAGAACAAGAATAGGAGCAGAACCTGTAGTTGATCCCGAACTGAATGCTAGCAGTTCAATGATTATTGAGCTGGGAATGCCTGTAGAGCTGGCAGAGGAGACTGAAAGTTCCAAACGTGTAGATTCGTGAAGCTGAAGTTGAAATTTTGACGAGAAATAGTGGGGATTAGGGATTTTTTGATTAGGATTTGATGTGTAAAGTAGAAAGGGGAGTTAGAATTGTAGGAAGAGGAAATAGAACAGTAAGAAGAGCGAAATTATCGGGAATAAAGTGGATATTTGGGTGGAGAATAGTGAAAATCTTCAGTTTAACAGCTGCAATAGCAGATTTGAGCTTTCTTCTTCTATATTTCTACTTCCCTTATCTCAAGAGATTTATTGGAATCCTGAGAGTTTTACTGGTATTCAATTATACCTTATATTAGCATCTGCAGAAAGGCAACTGAAGGGATTAGCAACTCGCAAGAAGTCTGTTAATCGGTGAGTCTCTTGGAAGCTTTTCTCCTTCTATGAATGGCGTACATATCAATGTCATATCAGGAGGTTTCTCAGGAGGTTTCTTAGCAGGTTTCTTAGGAGGTTTTTCAGAAGGTTTCTCAGGAGGCTTCTTAGAAGATTTCTTGCACTTCAATCCGCGCTGCGTTGCATCTGTTTATATTCTAAACCTGTATGTGTAGACATACAATTGGGTAAGACAATTTTGGTGGTTTTATTTATAGGAAATGGTTGGTTTTTGTATTATTAAGAGAGTAGAGAGTAGAGAGTAGGTGATTAGTAGAGGGAAGGGTTGGAAAATGGTAGTTTGAATAGAAGCTTGAGAAGTTAGGGAGTTGAGGGTCAGGGACAGTTTAGAAATTTGAGGTTTGAGAATATTTAATTCGGTGGGTTTCCGGATATAAGGATATTATAGCAGTTCAGGCAGTCAACTGTGTATTTCTACGGTTGAGAGAGATAGAGAGATGTGGAGATATATTGAAGGGAAGTCTCAAAGAGAGTTGGATGAGATAGTTGAAGTAGTTGAAGTAGTTGAAGTAGTTGAAGTAGTTGAAGTAGTTGAAGTAGTTGAAGTAGTTGAAGTAGTTGAAGTAGTTGAAGTAGTTGAAGTAGTTGAAGTAGTTGAAGTAGTTGAAGTAGTTGAAGTAGTTGAAGTAGTTGAAGTAGTTGAAGGAGTTGAAGGAGTCGAAGTAGTTGGAGTGGTCAAATAGCTGAAGTAGTCGAATATCTCTCTATCCTCTTAAATAAGATCTGATTCACCATTAGCAACAAAAAATACCCCACTATTCATTTGTAGGACATATAAGTATCTGAATATCTAATATGAGCACCTGAATACTTATCCCATTACCATCTGTACATCAATTATAAACCTTTGAAAGATTCAATTCTCGTAACTCAGGTACTTCAACTTCAACTTCAACTTCACACCCTCTACACCACTACAACCAGCTAAAATACAAGAGACTAATCTTTAATCTCTAATCTCTAATCAATTACTATTATTACTATTATAATTACATTCTATGCGTGTTTCCACAAAATTTCAAAGAAGGCACACTACAATACACTACAATGTCTACACTAATACGCAAACTGCCAGGGCAAGAACCCCTGAAACAAGACTACCAGACAAACGAACCTGGGTAGCAGCATCAGGTGTTGCAGTAGAAGGCTCACTAGGAGTCGAGGAAGTAGCAGTTGGAGCAGAAGTCTCAGAAGTCGTAGCTTCCGATGACGATGAAACCGTAGACGTCAATAAAGTAGAATTAGCAGAAGTAGATGAGATAGTATAGTGAGTTGAGGTTGTAGAAGGTTCCGTAGAACTCCAGGAGGATGTAGTAGTAGTGTTGAGCAGTTCTGAAGACTCAGTAGTGATGACTGAGGAGCTTGAAGATGTAGAGAGTGTAGAAGAGGTGGAGAGTTCAATAGAAGTGGACTCTGAGGACTCTGAGGACTCTGTAGAAGTCTCTGAGGATTCTGCAGATTCCGTAGAAGTCTCAGAAGTCTCAGTAAACTCAGTTGAACTCTCAGAAGTTTCAGAACTCTCAGAAGTTTCTAAAGTTTCTGAACTCTCAGAAGTCTCAGAAGTCTCAGAAGTAACTGTAGACTCCTCTGTACTACTAATACTACTACTAGTACTACTTACACTACTACTTACACTACTACTACTAGACTTCACAGTAGAAGAAACTGAAGAATCAGTACTGGAAGACCCACTAAACACACTGAACCCCTGCTCAGAACACGACGACTCCATACTATCCTTAGCACCATCCGCATCCCCATCAGGACAGTGTTCCTCGAGACAACTGCCGATATCTCCACCATAAGACTCACACAGACATTTCATATCATTCATACCACTACAATCACTATCTTTACCAACTTCAGCAACACAGTACAACAGACAGGCAGGCGGCTTGGCCACCACGCAGGCAGCGAGGCTCAACAGAGCTGCACCAGAGAACCATAGGGAGACACGAGGCTGCATTCTTAAACGACGGGAAAAACGCGAAAAAATGACAGATCAACCAGAAAATGAAACCAAAAGTAAGGCAAACAACAGTACAGATGTGTTTACAGGGGCCAAGAGGACCTCAGAGCTTTCCAGAATTGTGTGGGCCTGTTTATATGGCTTGTAGGGAGTAGCGAGAGTGGGTTTTAGGGGTATAAAAGCAGGGAAATGAGGATTTTCAATGGGTTGTTATTTGTTTTGATTCACTGGAATTCTCATGCGATTTGACAGGAGACGTTGAGGAGGATTGGAAGGAGATGTGAAAAGGGGATTACGTGATCAGGAATGAGAAGGGGGAGAGGAGACGCAAAGTGGGATTATGTAATCAGAAAATGGTTGCCGGACGGAAGAGGAGACGCGATGTTCCAAACTTGGAGGGAGTAAAGGGAGAAAAGGGAGTAAAAGAAGTGAAAGAGACTTGGATTATCGGATAATAAAGGGATATAACAGGATTCCAGTGCTGTTAATTCACTGCTCTGTCGGGCCATTTGGCACATAAATAGCGGAATTTCCTACCCAAAAGCTACAGCGCTGACGCAAACAACTAACAGCCTTTAACACCCTTCAGCTGTCATTCTATACAACTATTCGTAATTTAACATCCATTTCCATCTCTATATACTTTTATACACTCTCAATCGTCTTCCTCGGCCTCCTGCTGCGCCAATTTGGCTGCATACCTCTCGGCTTTGATCTTCTGAAACGCCTGCTGCTCCTTACGCACTACTTCTGAAAATTTCTCTACATCATCAGCGAAATACTTCACATAGTCCAGCTCCAAATCGTGTACATCGCTGCCAATGATAACCAGAGAGTGCAGCGGATCCCCAGACTCGTACTGTGCCATCTGTTCCAAAGTCCCAGCATAGAATTTCTGCGCTGGTGACCCTAAACGCGAAACTGCAATACAGGGAGTGTCCTTCGTATAAGCAGCTTCACCTCTCGTTTCCTCTACTTCCAGCATCTGCGCAGCGGCAGTCTCTATGTTCATATATCGGGGAGGCTCGTATATCTTCCGTCCTCGAGCCATATTCTCAAAGCTCTGCTCTTTCACTTTGATATCCAGTAAAACCAAAGTATGTAACCCCAGATTCCTATTCTCCTTCACTTTGTCATAGAAACTATCAGGCTTCCAGGTATCAGTAAAGAAAACGAGCGACACCGTTTGACCAAAATTGTATAACTGTAGCCCGCATGCACCTACTGCGTTCATTACAGAAGCATTATGGACGGTCTCTACTTTTATTCCCAGTTCTTTAGCTCGGAGAATCAAATCGGTATGTGTTGTAGCTCTTATGGGGAAAAAACCAGAAATGTTAGTAACTAAACCTGCTAAACAACAGCCCTGGTATCTCTCAATAAAGGTTACTTACCCGAAAGGGTCTCCTACAACGAGGAATGCGATATCATCAGAATCAGCTCCAGCCAGTATATCGTCACTTCCGGTCTCGACTAGTTCTCTATCTGCCAAAATAACTTCCCGGCCGTAAAATTTCTCCAGCGACGTCTGATCTGCGGCCATCAAAATACTCGTGTAAGCTTCCAGGTACACTCTTTTGCATTTTTTCACGATTTCCAGTCCTCTGACTGTAATGTCAGATTCGTACGACAAACCGAGGCCAATAAGGTACAGCATTGTGGGGTTTTAGGTGTTCCGAGTACGACAAATACTACTAGATTAAGGGAAATTCTCCGAACTTTCAGCACTCCCGAGATCCCATTCCGAAGATTCAGCCGATTTTAGCCGATTTTAACCGATTTTTCACTTCCCATGCCGCTTCCGAGAAAAATCCTTAACCGAGAGGAGATACGATGAATGTGAGAATCGGGGCTTCCTTTGTGTATCACGTAATCATAAATAAATTCAAAAATTAGTATTGCTGATCACATAATCAACAACACCCTCAACGCGAACAGCGAAAATGAAAAACGCGAACAGGACGCCATATCTATTCGCGATATATCACATCTTTACACTCATATTTCCTCATCTCACAGCTCCCAGGACAATTATTCACACTTCTGCGAACTTCGTAAAACCCTCAAACGTCTTATCCGCCTTGCGGCCGACTCAAAATGTCTGCCGCAGTGAAACGGAAGAGCCAGGATGAGTTCTCTCAGGTAAGTTGCGCGTAGTCCATAGTAATATTATCACTTCGACGTGTCATACTAACCTTCCAGCCGCCCAGCCAGCGCCGGAAAGCCGGCCGGACCCCCTCGGCTCTTTCCCAGTCCGGGGGAGTTTCTGGAACCACAGAAAGCTCATTTTCCGACCCCGAAACGCACCCACCAGGAGTAATAGAAGAAGTACATCTCGTTAATTTTATGTGCCACGAAAACTTCAGCCTCAAGTTCAAACCTCGGATAAATTTCGTCATTGGCCGGAACGGATCAGGCAAATCTGCTATTCTCACTGCCATCACAGTTTGCCTCGGCCAGAAAGCCTCAGAAACTAATCGTGGCTCCTCTTTGAAAGCTCTTATTAGGGAAGGAGCTCACCAAGCTAAAATCACTCTGGTACTCGCTAATGGCCCCGGAGGGTACAGACCGGATGTCTACGGCTCCCGTATAGTTATTGAGCGCGTTATTCGCCGCGAAGCCCCCGCTGCTTACTCTTTAAAAGCAGATTCTGGCGAAGTTATCTCTAATAAAAGAGAAGAACTTCAAAGTCTACTGGAATACTTTGCTATCAAGATCGATAACCCTCTAGCGTTTCTCACCCAGGATACGGCTCGGTCTTTCCTCAATTCTGCCTCGGACAGAGCCAAATACGAGCATTTCATGAACGGTATTCACTTAACAGAAATGATGAGAAACCTGCAAACAACAGATCTATCACTAGGAAACATCCGACAACTCAACCAGGCAAATGAAAGACGTGTCGAGGCCCTGCGCGCTGATATGGAACGCCAGAAAGAGCTTGTAGAACGCAGCCGCAGGGGCGCTTCTATTAGAGCTGCTCTGCTTGATACAATCAAGAAACAGTACTGGTGTGAGGTTAGAGACTGGGAAACTACGTTGGCTACAATCGAGAAATCCCGTTCTACGGTTCTGCAGAACGTGGCAAAACTGACGACAGCGTCGGCGGAAGCTACGGAAGCTCGGGATTCTCTGGCAGGGAGTTTAGACGGGAAACAGGCTGAATTAGTAGAATTGACAAAGGAAACAGAACAGTTCCGCTTACAGAGAATTCTGCCAGCTGCAGAAGCTGTAAAAGCTCGCATAAACACGCGAGAAGAGCTTCGCCAGGAGTTAAGCCAGCTAACAGCGGAAACTTCTCGAGCCAAAGCAGCTTTAAAACAGCGTAAACGCGATTTACAACGGCTAGAAGCTCAGCGGGACGCCCTGACAGGCGGATCTGCTGCTCAGCTAGAAACCCGGCAGCGGGAACAGCAGGAGGCACTCAAGAAAGCCGAAGCAGCAGCTGAAGAGATGGCAAAGACTTATGAAGAGCAACACGCTGATTCTGGCACTAGCAGCGATCCTACAGTGGCAGAAATTGAGAAATTAGAAGCCGCAATCCACACATCCGAGCGGGAGATCACCAGGCTGAAAGACGAAACGGCAAAAGTTCACGCTTCGGCCCAGGATTTCGCAAAAGTGTTTGGCTATAACATGCCAGCAGCTTTGAAAGCCATTTCTACCGCTAAGGGGTTCCACCGACGACCTCTGGGCCCGCTTGGACTGCTGGTGGCGCTGAAACCTGAATTCCGGCACTGGGCTGCTGTATTCGACGCTGTATACGGGAAAACTCTGAGCAGTTTTGTAGTAGCCGACGCACACGATAGAAACTTACTGTATCAATTACTACAGCGGTACAAGATATACCCACGGAATATTCTCATCCACAGCCAACAGCCCTTTGACTACCGGCACGGATTGCCTGATCCGCAGTACCAGACAGTGCTGGATGCTTTGCAGTTTGATTCTGAAGCAGTAAAATGTATATTTATTGACGTAAACAACGTAGAAGCAGCTTTGCTAGAAGAAAACCGAGCGAAAGCCGACTCTGTTATGTACAAACAGCCGAGGAATGCTCGATTCTGCTTTGCTCTCGACCCTCATTCCCGCAACGGTTTCTCTGTCGGAGCCCGCACGGCTGGTGCGTCAGGAACAACGCCTATTTATGGTACTACAGGAGCTCCGCGACTTCGTACGGCAGCGGGAAATCAAGAAGAACTGCTAGCGGAGTTGGCAGCTAACGTAGAAGCCGAAGAGCGGAAAATTGCTACTTTGCAAGAGCAATTAGCTAAAGCAAAGGCAGAACTGCGTAGGAAAGTAGCCGAGAAGAAAGAAATGGCTGCAGAAGTAGGGAGATTGAAAACGGAAGCCAAGAAAATCCGCCGTAAGCTAGCAGACATCGCAGAACAGCTTGCAGCCCAGATAGATGACGGAGAAATTCTGTCAGCGGCCGATGCAGTACGAGAAGCGGAGGAAAACGTGCAATTATACGAAAGTCAACACCGAGAAGCCGAGGGGAAGATTATCGAAGCGCAGGAATTAGTAAGAGAAGCGGAAGTAAGCCGAGAGTCGATCGAGATGGAGTTTGAGGCTCTGAAACGTAGGAAACAGGAGAAGGCAGACGAAGTTGTAAGCATAGAAATGCAAAGGCAGCAGAAACAGGACGAGCTGGCCAAATATGAAACGGCAATCTCTCAGCGGGAAGCCAAGCTAGCAGGACTGGAAGCCGAGAAGCGCGAGACGGAAGCCGAGCTGGCCCGTGCTGAAGCCGCTGCACAAGAGAAATGCCCCCGAGAGGAGGCACCGCTCGCAGAAGAGGATACGCTGGAATCTCTGATTGAAACTCGTAACGATCTGCACAGTCAAATGCAGCAGTTCGAGCAGAGCATTGGAATGTCAGCCGAGAAAGTATCCGAGCAGTTTGAGAAGTCTACACTCAGTTTTGAACTTGCTCAGGAGAAATGGGAAGACAGTAAAAGGCTTGAGCTTGAACTACACAGGAGTTTGGCTGCTCGATTGGAGTTTCTGACTGAAACTCGCAGCCATGCTTGTATGAACGCGCATCTACGGTTTTCTGAAGCTTTGAAAGTCAGAGGATTTGAAGGCAGACTGCAGTTTGATCATCAGGCAAAGCAGCTGGCACTGGTTGTAAAGACGAAGAACGACGCCGCTCCCAGGTCTGTGAACTCCTTGTCGGGAGGAGAGAAAACAATTACCCAGATTTGTCTTCTACTGGCTATTTGGGGTCATATGAAGTCCCGAATCCTGGCTTTGGACGAGTTTGACGTGTTTCTAGACGGAGTGAATAGGGAAGTGGGAATGCGGCTAATGATAGATTCTCTGTTACAGCAGCCCAGAACTCAGGCCATTTTCATCACTCCTCAGGATATGGGAAACGTGGGGGATCTGCTGGCTTCTGGCCAGGTTTTTATCAACAGAATGGCAGACCCCAGGCGAAGGAATAACTCGGAGAATCATTAGATAGGCAGGTAGGGGGTAAGAGGGAATATGTAGAGGAGTAATGTAGGATATACAATGATCAGATGTGATACGACTGGCCTGAGAATTAGAACGTAGTGATATCTCCTATTTGAATGAGATCAATACAAGGAGAAATAAATTCAAATTACTACACAGCAGACGTTCCAATAATAGTAAGTTCAGTGAAGCAAGAGAAATTAACCATTAGTATATAACATAAATATCCAGATCATTATTGAGCTGATATGACACTCTTATATGAATTTGGCGACCTATAACTATTCTAGTAGCTATAAAACTGTTCACCATCCCCGGCAAAGCTGCTTAGCATTCCCAGGGAACGGCCGAGCCGTGGGTTGTCTGCTTCCCTACTCCTTAGACCCTTTATTCTGTCAGACAGATAGATGATAGAAGTTTCAGCTTTCCAGCTAGAGTTGCTCTACAACTATAGAAGGCACACAGAAGAACCCGTCTGCTCGGCTCTGAATACAGTTAAACAATGGCGTAGTCGGGTTTCCAGTAATCCAGAATCACAGGATATCTGTTTTCTATCCTGATCAGTGATTTCCCTGTATTTTTCTCGATACGATCGTCATTATGGGTTCGCTGGTCATGTGGATGATCATTCAGGATAGGAACTCATAGGAACTCATAGGAACTCATAGGAACTCATATAATCTTATAGGAACTCACAATCCATATTGCTTTTCATCCCAATCGTCATTCCAATAATTCCAATAATACCTATCATTCCAATCACCACCATCAACTTCTACAATATTCTAAGCTCCACTGTAACGTCCAAACTCCTGTTTTGTTCATCTCACTGTGCATTTCCTACTTGATTTCTACAACCCTTTTATTCTTATTCTCATCCCTATGCTAATTACTTCATACTTTTATTCTTCCTCATCCTCATCATCCTCATCATCCTCATCATCCTCATCATCCTCATCATCCTCATCATCCTCATCATCCTCATCATCCTCATCATCCTCATCATCCTCTTCTTCTGCTTCTTCTTTCTCCTTCAACTTCTTCACAGTATCCCTCAGTTTCTCCATTAGTTTCGCCACCAAATCCTCCGCATGATCCAACTTTCCTTGCAAATCTATCACTTCTCCTCCCAATTTCTCAATTTCCTTCCCTGCTTCAACTTCCTTCTTTTCCTTCTCTTTCTTCTCCTCCTCTGCTTTCTTTCTCGCTCCTTTCTCCTCCTCTAACAACCTACGCAACTCCGCTTTCTCCGCTTCCCATTTCTTCCTCTCCTCCACTACATTTTCCTCGTTTTTCCGTAACTTCTGTAATTCCCCAGCAGCAATCTTCGCCTCTCCTCTCAGAGTAGCCGCTTCACTGCTCAACTTCGCATACAATTCTTTACTCAATGTCAGCTCTTTCTGCAGTTTATCTACCTGCTGCCGAAATCCCTGACTAGCATTTTCTGCTTTTCTTACTGCTGCTTGACTGTCTTTCTTTTCCCGCTTCAACTGCTCGCTGAGCTCCTCTTTCTCCCTTGTCAGATCCATAAGAGCTCGGTTCATTTTATTGATGCCTTCTTCCGCTTTCTGCTTCTCCCGTTTCACAGATTCCAACTGTTCCGTCGCTTGCCGAGCTGCCTTCTCTGCCGAATGCAATTTCGCCGTCAGTTGATCCGTTTCCGCTGCCAGTTTTGCCGCAGAAACTTCCAACTCGTTCCTTGCGTTCCTCAGCTCTTCCAGCTCGGAATGCTCGGCTTGGAAACTTTCTCTCAACTCTTCCAGCTCCGTCTCGGCATTTTGAAGCTCTTTTTGTAATCTCTCTACTTCCGACTGCGCCACATTATGTTCCCGCTCTAGCTTATCGATATCCTGCCGAGATTTGCCCTCAAACATCTGTAATGCCGCTTGAGCATCCGTTAGCTGCGCCTCCAACTCGGCCGTCCGCGCCACCAGCTCGTCGTACATCTCCGACGTCACCTGTGCATACGGCTCGGCTTCCGGTGGCTTTTCTAATGCTCTTTGCACTCTTTTGAAGTTCTCCTTGAGCAATTCCACTACTAGCGGATCGAAAAACACCTGGGGCAGCCCAGTCTCGTCTTTCGGAGCTGAAAACATCTGCGCCTCGTCAAATTCACGGAATCCGCGCCACCGACTGAACTTTTCCAGCCTCAAAACGTATCCGTCTTTCCCTACCCCGCCTAACAGCAGTTTATACAGATCTGCCCGGGGCAATGGAGACTTCTGGCTGCTGAATTCATAGCAAACACCAAGTAAAACACATACTAACCCTTCTACAACAGCATGGACACTGTAGCCTTGAGATATGAAAGCCACCAGCGCTCGCACGTTCGACGGCTCGCCCAGGAAATCATCGGTGGCTTCTAAATCTCCATACAACCAATATACAAGTACTAAAAGGTATGCTACGGGTAGCCGAGGGTCAGCAGAGGGCAAAGCGGTGACCAGAAGACCCCCAATGGCTTGGATACAGGAGGAGACGTCTTCTCCCTGGCTGGCGTCGCCAATAGCTACAGTGCGGGCCAATCTACGAGCTGCGGGGCTGTCCTGAAGCACGTGGATCAAGGTGGACGCGGCAAACCAAGCGCGGTACGGGTTGAGCTTGAGATCCGGGTTATAGTCGGCCAGGGTGGCGAAGATGTTGGCAGCTGGTGGCGCAGGGGGTGGCGTTGAAGCCTGTGGCTGCGGGGAGGTTGAAACTCGGCTCGGCTCGGTTTCCTGTTTAGGATGTGGCTGAGTTGTGGCTGAAGGGGCTGAAGGGGCTGAAGGGGCTGAAAGCGGGATAGAATTTTTACTTCCAGCATCGGCATCGCCGTTTTCGGCCCCATTGAGCTGCATATCTACAGTTTCTGACTCCGAAATGCCAGTATTCTCTACGTTATTTACAGGTTTCTCCTCGGCATACCCTACAGAAGTCTCTTCCCCTTCTCGGCTCCCTTCTCGGCTCCCTTCTCGGCTCCCTTCTCGGCTTCCTCCTACAATATCCTCTCCGCTGCCGCTCCCTCTGCGGAACTGAGAAATTTGATCCTCCAGAAATGCTAATTTAGACTCCTCATTAGCATAGAAATACGCCTCAAGACACACAGAAGCCGCAGCTCGGAGATCAAACACGTGCACAGAATTCATCAGCAAACACCAATTCAGCAAAGCCGCCACCACCGGCAGCAGCGGCGGCCGGCCCGGTGGCTGAACCGGCAACGCTAAATCCACATATGGCACATCTGTGCCATCAAACTGCCGTTGCAGCTCGGCATTTCCCCGAATAACATCCGCCACAGCCAGCAGCGCCACAGCCCGCACAGCCACAGGTGCCTGCGGGCCAAACGCAAGCCGCAGACAACTCAGAAGCACTCCAGCTTGCGCCAAAGCCGTCTGGTGGTCCGCTGTAGCGTCTCCGCCTTCAACTACAAACTGTCGGCAGATATCCAACACCAGCACGAGGTTTGCTTCCGTCTGAGGCCGCCACGGAGCTTCCGGCGGGTCTCCCAGCAGCACAGCCAGCTGGTTGGCGCCTTTAGTCTCCAGGAAAAGCTTCTGATTCAAGGAATTATACCGTGTAAGCACTGCTAACAGTGATAAACAGTCATGAGCTACTAATCCTCCTTCCAGATTCCCCTCATCGGCCAGAATGGCAAACAGCTTGTCAAATACGTTCTCAAAGGCTACTAATTTCTGTACATTGTAATTATCAGAGCAGAGACCAATCAGAAGCAGTACGGCTTCATTCCTAATGGCATCTCGGGACTCATCTAATACTCCTACAAGTGTGGAAAGACCAAGCGGCAGAGCCAGTACGCATTCCTGGGCTCTGGCTGGTCGTGTGGATACTATGGCACCAAGCAACTGCAGTGTATATAATCTAATAAAGAATTCTGAGTTTTCTAGTAGTTCAAACAGCACAGAGATGTTCTCTTGCTTTTGGGTGAACTCATCAGCCAGCCAGAGCGAAATATGATCCGGCACGGCTCCGTCCAGCAGCATGGGCGACGGGTATTTCCCGTTTTGGGGTCTGTCAGCCACCTGCTGTGGCTGAGCCGAGGTGCTTTCTTCTCCTTTCAGAAATAGCACGAGAAGAGTCTCCAAAGTAGCTCTCGTAGTTTCCAAGTCCATTGAGTCACGTTTCAGCGCACCAAGCAAACCGCGGAACCCTGTGGCCACGACGGACTCCCGGTACTGTCGGGAGAATCCTTTAAGGCCGAAGACGGCGGCTCGGCGGTCTTCCAGGAGATTTGAGTGCATAAGCCTGTCGCAGAGAGTAGCGATGATATCATAAGCCGACTGCGGCCGAGCCGGCGCCGGCTGGAGGAACCCGGAAATGGCGTCCATAGTGCGGGGTATGAGGGGAAAAGAAGGAGCGGCTCGGGGGTTTTGTGGCAGGAGAAGGAAGGGGAGGAGTCGGAGCGGATGATCCGCTGACGCGTTTTTGATCGGTGCCGAGATTTCGGGGAGGGGAAGATGAGAGATTAAGAGGCGGAGCCGAGAGGAGACGGGAAGTGGGGGTAGTAGGGGAGTCTGGAGATATAATGTGAGAGGAGGTGTGAGGTGAGGTGAGGTGAGAGAGAAGAGGAGAGAAGAAGAGAGAAAGGAGGTGAAAATAAATGATTTTTACTAGATATGAAAGATTAGGTAGTTAATTGAGTGCTAAAACATGCCTAAAGTACCTTAAATACACTATATACTCTCTATTCCTTCTACTTTCCTCCTCTTCTCCTCGCTTCAGTTCTCTCTTACATCCCCTTCTTTACCGCTTACGTCATCTTAAATCCCCATTCCGATAAGCTCAACATGAATCGGAATTGCCGAGCGGAATATCCGCGGAACGGCTTTCTCGGCTCAAAAAACCACCTTTTTCCGTCTTTTTATGGTATTTCAGTGACTTTACTGAACACCCTCTTTAACGTCGTATCTTCCTGACACCTCGGGTCTCAGCTCCGACCTTCATATCTCTCTTCTAACGGCCTTTCCCTCTTCTTCCTTCTTTCCCTCTCTATTTTTCCACTTTTCACTCTTTCAACACTCCGCTATCCTCCCTGCTTCCCTCTGCTCACCTGTGGGCTCTTCCACCACCCTAGAGGCTCCTCTTTATACCTGCTACCTCCGGTATTTCCTCTACCCCCCTCTTTCCCCTATTTCCCCTCTTTCCCTCTTTCCCTCTTTCCCTCTTTCCCTCTTTCCCCTCCTTCACAATGAACTCAAGCATCCCATACCACCAAATGGACGATTCTCTCTCCGCTCACTTCATGGACCACTCAGAACCCGCTTCGGTATGGAGTGCTAAGAAACTGGCTGCTCTACAGGTGCGTCTCCGCCGCCAGCTCGGCCCGGAGTTCCTGTCATTCCGCCCTGGAGCCAATGGTGGCCGTGTGGCTTACTTAGAAGCCTGGAGAGTGATAAATCTGGCAAATGACGTTTTTGGATTCAACGGCTGGTGCTCTTCTATTCAGAACGTGACGACAGACTATATAGATGAAAAAGACGGTAGATATTCTATAGGAATGTGCGCTACAGTGAGGATAACTCTGCGGGATGGTACTTTCCATGAGGATGTAGGGTATGGCCATATGGAGAATTCTCGGAGCAAAGCGGCGGCTTTTGAGAAGTGTAGGAAGGAGGCGTGTACGGATGGGTTGAAGAGAGCTTTGAGGTCTTTTGGTAATTCGCTGGGGAATTGTTTGTATGATAAATCGTATATAAAGCAGGCATCTCGGAAGAAAGTGAAGTACGAATCTGGTATAGATGTGGCTGAGTTACGTAGGGCGGCGCCAGTTCCAGGGCCAGTTTCAGCTGTGGCGCAGCGGTCGGATGTAAGTGGCGTAGACAAGGTAAATATGCCGATAAATATGCCGAAAGTGGCGTCGGTGGCTGAGCCAGGAATTGTGGCTGTTACTGTAGCTGTAAAACGGGAACCTCCGGGTTCTGCGCCTGTTTCTGTGGCTCCGTTGCCCTCAGACGGGCTGAAAAAGGCTGGGATTCCTCCCCCGGAAGCGGAAGCGGAAGATCAGGATTCTATGGATTTCGGGAGCGATATATTCGATGATGAAGAGTGTGAGATTGTATTTTAATGCTTGGGTATGAATATGTGGGTTTTCAATAATGTAAAAGGACTCTGGAGTTGGAATTGTGAGTATTCTGGAGGTTCTGGGGATTAATTAGATGAGATTATAAGAATGGCTAGCTTATAGTATGATAGGATAAGGAGAATCGCTTAAAATGTGATGGGATGAGGATAATTGTTTATAAGACGATAGGATAAGGTGAATTGCTTATAATATGGATGGCAGTACTGGAATGGTAGGTGAATTAGAATGCAGGAACGTCTTTACAAGCAATAGAAGCAATAGTAGCAATAGATGTACTGTTACAGTGAATTATGTAACGTTTATTGATGATTTTATGGCTTCTTTGGGTAATAATTAACAGGTGGGATGTCTATTCTGTATCTCAAGTGTAAGTTATAAACAAAGAAACGTTCCAGTTGAAGGATAAATGTTGTGGAACCTATGATAGCTTAAGATCTGTCTCTGCAGCTTCTACAAAATGCACACCATTCCAGAAACTACTGTACTTTTTTATCTGATACAGGAGTATTGGAAAGAGTCAATGATATGTCAGATAAATGCATTATTCTTTGGATCATTGACTGATGTCGCCGTATGGTGTAGGGCAAATAACAACAGTACACTGATAGATATTCCTTTGGTGAAAAGGAGACTGAAGAAGCATTCATGGAAATATCTAGAAACTGAAGGCGTGATATTAACAACGGAAAACCAATGGCTGGGAAAAGAAGGTTATACGAGAGTTGTCAAAATGTACAGTTCAGTCCGTCCTTGCCTGATCTAATATGGCATTTACACTAACAAGAGATCGATGTCAATTTACAGGAAACTGACACTTGTAGTGTATTATCTGTCAGGTTTCGGGTTCCTCAGTATTACCCTGATGTACTATGCTAATGAGAGATGCCAATGAGGGCTGGTAGTATCGTTGAATGCTAAAGAAGAGGAACATGGAAATAACATCAAAGCCACGGATAGCTTAAGTGATCGATTACGATGGGAATGTCCGGGTGGAATAAGTGAGCATTCACAGAGGAATAAACAGGGAAAGAGGGTCTTTCGATCTACAATGGAGCTGAATGTATGAAACCAGGAACCAGAGATTGATAGTAAGTATTGCTTCTCACCGGTCCGAAGTCTGATATACCAATAAGAGATGGAAATGTGTATTATATCTTATTAGGATTGAGGGTTGAGGATTGTATTTTACAGGATATGCTGGAAATTGATTATAGTGAGTATGAGGATACTAAAAGTTGGAATTTAGTTCCTCCTGTACTGTCTGTCTAAAGAGCTCACAGCTTAATCTTTTACAGATAGTGGTAGCTCCTTCTGGTACTACTCGGTATTCTACTATGTTTAATCGTGGTTTATTCTATTCTCTTCAATTCTCATTTAATCTCTTGAAGACTGTGATAATCTGACGTGGCTTGTTGATACTTGTGTGGGTTACAGACTACTTTGGATATCCAATCTCGTTATTGATAGTCCCTTCTGAGCTTCTGCTGGACGGAAGTTTGATTAGCGATTTGGCGAGCACCTTGGCAAGCAATTTGGCGAGAGATTTGCTTAAAATTTGGGTATTTGCTGGAAATGACTAATAATATATATTGAATATTAAGCGAACATACACTGTAAAACAGGAGAAGAAAAAATATTGCAAGGATTTACGTATATTAACGTAGAAAAGGAAGAATCCAAGAAGAAATGGAAATATCCACGGAATGAAGAAGATAGATTTTCATTATACAGTCAATAGGTGATCCAATAATATTGGTAGGCAGATAGTAGTTGTATTTGCCGTTGAAAGGTATATATATATATATATATATATATATATCTAGTGGTCTGAGAAGTTTCAGCATATTATGTATGCTTATTAGTAATATGAGTACGAAATGGAAGATTCGGATCAGCCAGATGAACTGCAGAGTGCTGCTCGGAACAGTTCTGAGCTCATTGGACATCATAAAGCGATGAATTTCCAATCAGACGTTCATAGGTGTTAATAGATAAGCTGCGCATAGTCAGATAACCAGATTCTCGCCTCTCTGCACATCACTACACATTAATACGTCAACTCCGGAATTCTTTGATCATCTACTCCCTGTTTATCCAACCGTTATTACCAAAACTACGAGTTCATTGACGTTGAAAGCCAATAATATAAGAGTCCACATAAATCGGATTGTTTAATTATTAGTCATACAGAAGCGTAGAGTGAGGAAACCTCAATCAATACGAAAGCTGAGAAATAAAAGATGCTAATACATACTAACATATAGTGGGTGTGATAAGAAAAAAGGACCATCACAGAGGTGGCTGTAAGAAGAATGAAATATACAGACGACTGATTGCTAAGATAGACGACAGAAGAGATGCCATTTTAAAGCACACAGTCAGCTGATCAACAGTCAGCCACATTTATCCAACTTTGGACATTCCAGAATAACTTTTCTTAGCCCCTGTTCTCTTCTTTGATCTTTCATAGTCATTTTCAGCCACATTCAGCCATACTACGCCACATTACTCCACATTACGCCACTTCTCAATACTGCAAAAACTCCTTAACAGGAAACTCCTTCACCTCCGGCACGGCCACTGCCGGTACATAATAAACCTCTCCATACTCGTTTACCCGTTCCCTATCCGCTTCAGCCACTGTAAACACCTGCGCCACACTTCTTTGTAGTTCAGCCAGCAAAGCGGCAAACCTCCGTTGTATTTCATAAGCCTCGGCTCGCCTGCTGCGCCTCACTAACGCCTCCACTAGCCGTTCCGCATCGGGAATCGTCTCGTGCAACCGATCAATCATCCGCGCCACAGAATTTACAAGATACTCTTCCTCATACACAGTTCCCTTCTTTCCCCGAGCTCTCTTCCGTTCTTCTCGGCGTTTGTTTTTAGCTGTTCGCCGAGAGGCTCCTGTTTGTGCTGTTCCGCCGGTCTTTCCAGTATACCGAGTTAGGAAAGAAGCCGCAGTAGACAATTCAGACCCAGCAACGGAAACGTTATCGGGGTTATCATTGTCGTCGGTAGCTCCGAAGAATGCTGCTGGATCTGTGGCTTTCCGTTCCCGAAGTTCCCGAAGCCGACGAGTCTGAGCCTCATATTGTGAGGCGCAGTCGGCTAATAACTCGGCAATAACTCCGAACCCATCGGAAAGTCCCGAATCCACTTCCGATACCAACTCAGCGGTGTTTGCCACTCTCAACGCCTCGGCAAATTGGAATCCTCGGCAAAGCAGCCTCACACTTTCAGCCACATCCGCTAGATACTCTCTGCGTACTGTGGCGGCTTCGGCAAACCGTCTGTTTTCGGCTAAAGCCGTTGCCAGAGCTTCTGCCGTCTCGGTCACCTGACCGACCCGCTGCGCCACCGCTAACGCCTCCTGCCACAATAGTCCTGCAGTGAAACTACTTAAAGCCTCGTTATCGCGGCCTAGCATTTCCCAAATAAGCCCTGCGGAACGGAATTGTTTCTCAGCCACCAGATGTTCGGCATACAGAGCGAAAACGGCTTTCTGCTTCGGCTCATCAGTGGCGCAGAGCTGCAGGGCCTCTTTGTACAGGTTATGCGCCACAGTATACGCGTAAAACTCTTCCTCTGCGCCACTGATTTCAGCCAAATGCGCTAAAGCTTTCCCGTGCCTTCCGAGATGGGAATCTATAAGGAATTTCCTTCGGAGTTCTGGCTGCGCCACCAAATCCTGCAGAAACGGTAAATACTCTTTAGGATCCTTTTGTGACTGCTGCGCCACCAGCAACGCCAGCGGCACGTCGTACAACCCGAGCGCCACATCGTACAGCTTCATGGCGTCGTATAGGAAACACAGATGCTGCACGGCGGCTTCTGTGGCGTCGTCGGGTAATTCCGACACCAGCGTTAAAGCGGATTCTAATGCCGGTGGCTGCTGGCATACGTAGGCTGTCAGAGCGGAATGCAGGTATTTCTGCCTTCGCTGTGGCGTTAAAAGGTGGCGCAGCACTGCCTGACAGATCCGATTGATTTTATTATCTTCCTGTGGCTCAGCAAATGAACCTTCTTTGCGCCTCCTTCCCTGCCCCACAATCGGCACGGCAACTCCGCTGTACTTTGCTGCCACATCTTCTAACCGCAAACACGAAAGAAACAAATCCAAATACTCCGTGCTGTCCAGCTGGTCAATGAAATCCTCCAGCTTAGCATAGAAAGCATCAGGTTTGTGGTCATGCAGCAAATCCAAATCCACCCGATGCACTCGGCAGTCCAAAAACGCCGCTCGGTAATCCCCGGCGTCGATAAGCCGACGAACACGTGCCAGCACCATTGCCCGCGGGAAAATCGTTTCCAGATTCCCGCGCGGCGCTTGTAATACTACGGCAGCTCGGGACGGCACTGCAGCCACAAGCAGTGATCCGCGTTCGATTCTGCGGACCCGTTCTCCCGGTTCTGTGGCGTCTGGGACGGCCAGTTCTTCCGCGGGGCCCAATGGCACAAACAGCAGAGTGTGTTGGGCGGTAGTGAAGAGGAGATGTGCGTCTGTGGCTGTGAATGAGGTGGCGGCAGTGGCGATTCGGCGTTCGTTGGCGTACAAACGGCCGCCGGCGGTTAAGCCGAGAAGGAGCCATTTTTCTACGATGTTTGTGGATGGAAATGTCGGTATAGCGGAATTCCCGATAGAAAGACCGGAAAGACCGTTGAGCGCCTCATTTTCAGCCACATTTTCAGCCGATTCTACTCCTTTCAGCGGCAGAACTTCTAAATGCGCGCATGGTTCGGGTAAATCGCCGATCTGTGAGACATTCACTGCGCCACTGGACTCAGCCACCGAAACCAGCCACACAGCTCCCGAAACAGTCTGGAAAGCCGCATGCAGAAAGTCTGAGGTGGCTGAAAGCCACACAACGGACTCAGCCGGCTCAACCACGTGCACACACTCTCGGGTGGCGACGTCTACAACAGCCACGACGTTCCGGCCGCCGATATCCGCCAGCAACGCCACAAACTGCGGCCCGACAAAACACACTTGCAGCGGCACGAATTCCCAATCTGGAAGGAAAGACGCCACCGGGAGTGGCGCGCCGACTGCTTTCGGTGCTTCAATTGCCGCTACGGGTTTTGTGACGTCCCATTCGGCAAATATCAGCTGATCCGCGGTGAGAATCGCTATTTGGGAATGTGTGGCGTCCGTAGCAGCGGCTCGGATCGCCTCAGAGGCTGTGAAACTACGGAAGGCAAGCGGGGGTGGCGTATTGGCAATTTTTAGAGGTGTGAGATTGAGTGTGGCGCCATCGATAACCATTGCTGCGCCACAGTCTGTAGGAGGCGCAGCAGACCCGCCTGCGAGATGCCACGTGAAACACAGCGTCTCTAACCGTTCAGAGTGCTGAAGGAGCAGAATATAAGGATTTTCCGGGTGCCACCGAGCGGAAACAAAATCGCCAAAAGCGGCATTAGCCGAATTAGCCGAATCTACGGAAACTGCACCTCTAAATTCCTGTTTCAGATACCAGTGGTAGTTTTTAGTCGTCCAAAGCTGTATTCGGCTCGGAAACACAACTGCCAGCACATCCGATTGAGTATTCCATGCTACGTCTACTACGGGTTCATCCGACGGTACTCGGAGGCTGAATTCGCCTCGTCGGAGACCATTACGTTCAAAGAAAATTATATCTACAGTTCCGGGAGTTCCAGAAGTGCCCGGAGTTCGGCGTACGGCCGCTACAAGATTACCCGACGGCCTGTAAGCCACAATACCTTCCATCCCGTCGCACGGCTCGGAAGCCGTTTCCAGACGTCCGTGACGGGAGAAAATACGGAGCGAGCGCCGGGAAACGCCGCGGTGGGTGTCTATATAGGAAATAGCTACGACTTCTCCGTCTCCGCGCCACGAAATGTGTGCTGCGCCGTCGTCTAGAGATCCTAGAACCCCCGTGTCGAGTTTATCGGGTAGTGTGGGGTCGAGTGGTGTGGCTGTGGCGGTGGCTGAGCTGCCCTTTGCTGCGCCACTCACTGCCGCTCTGAGAGCCGCGGCTGCATCCGCTTTTGCGCCAGTTCCACGGAATTGTGTCTCCTTTTTACCCCAACCGACATCCACATGGTGAGACAAATCTAAATCTTCCGAGCGGAGTTCCGCGTCACAAACAAGCTCAAAATTCCGAGAGAGTAGTACAAAATTACCACTATAAGTCACTAAACCCAACAGTTCTTCATCGGGCGACCAAGCGGCACATTCTATTCCCGCTTCTATCGATCCGGCAATTTCTACTTCCGGTTCTTCAGCGGATGAGCCGAGATTCACCAGGAGAATGTCGCCGCCTTCCAGGATAACAGAGAGTGTGTCGGAGTCTGCGAAATGTTTGGCAGAGACGATTTTGTCTACTGGGAGGTTCGGCTGAATTGGCCGAGCAAGCGGGAAGGAAGCCACAATTTGTGGCTCAGATTGTGGCTGAGTAGCGGAATTGCCGAGCGGAGTCCCCAACGGAGCCCCCAACGGCAGCCGCTGTACTTCGACACTGTGGAAATCATCCGTCGGCCCGAATACCGCTAATACTGTGTTTGTAACCACGTCGTACTCCGTAGTAGCCAGCGGGAGGTCCGGCACGGCCCGGGACGCCACATCCAGCACTTCTCGGCGCTGTGTGAGGAGGTTTCTCATTGTGTTTCACGGCGGGAAAGCGGGGAACGCGGAATTCGGTTTTTGTGGTACCGAAATTTTTGATTTTGTGTCATTTAAAAAAATAATAAAAATTAAACCACAATCATCGGAATAGCCGCTCTGCCACAAAAAGACGAGAAAAAATTATTGAACACGAAAATTTCAATTTTTATTCCGAGGTCACGTGACGCGGAGTGAGACGCGAAGTCTACAATCGGCAATATATGACGGAATAAAAGAACACGATTTTTACGTGCTCAACTCATTTCTACACACTATTCTTACACAATTGCACTTTCTACAATCTCCGAACCGTTGACCATCCCTGTGGTGACAATCAGAAACCTCCGTTGTTCCGTCTGGTGCCTTTGTAACTTCTCGGCATACAATCGGATCGCCGCTAACTCTCCGAAAGTTACTCCGCCGAGGAAAAAAAGGACACATAATGATCCGTCCGCTTCCGACGGCTCCTTCTCGGTGCTTGGTTTCGCCCCAGGGGCCGCAGAACTCGATTTCTTCACTTGTGTAACCCGTACATCATCTACTTGTTCCCCATTCAAACATTTCAATACGCTGTCCAGTCCTTTCCACCCCACCAGCCCCGCACGAGCCCCTCCGGCTGCCCCGCGCACCACAGACTTATCGTACACCGCCTGGAGTAGCCGAACGGACAGCGGCACATACCCGGAATACACGTGCGCCAGTGCGTCTCTCGGATCCGAAGTCGGCCCGTTCCGTTCCGTTCCGAGGTCTTCGGTATCATCGGCTACTAGCCGAAGCCGCTGTAGCAGTGTAGGCCAATCCCGCACGTGAATTGTGGGCGGCGGGGTATTTTTAGAGTACAAAAGTCCCATGGCATGAAGATTTTGAATAGTTAATACATGCTGCGCCCCATATGTGGCGCAGATTTCCCTTTTCAGATGTTCGTAGTCCCGAGCTCGAAGCCCATTATGCGTGAGACTCTCTAAACACAGGAGGCGCAGCACCTGTGGCAGCGGAGCCTCTCGGTAGATGAGTTCCAGCAGCATTTCAAGTCTCCTCTGAGGATCCATAGTATCAGCCAGTAAATTCTGTTGTAGTTCTAAAGAGGTACTAAACACGTGAGAACGGTAAGTTGGAGCACCGTCTGGTGGCGCAGCATGGCGCAGCAGTTCTTCGGCTAAGTTTGTGTGGATTTTAAGGCTATGCTGCGCCTCTTTCAAATCACCTAATCGGCCAACAAATTCTCGGATAGCGGAAACTGTTTGTGCCTCATGCCGAGCTTCAAAAGCCGCTTGTAACTTCCGAGCTTCTTGGTTCAATGTTGGGCCGACATCGGCTAAATTGAGATCCCGAAGAGTGTGGAATAAAGCATCGGAAGCGGAAAGTGCCAATTTCCGAGTCTTCCGCTCTTCCGACTGCCTCGGCTCGGCACTACTGCCACCATTGCTACTTTCCCCCTCTTCATCAGCAAAAATATGAGCTGGGAGTTCAGTTTGGCCTGCTGTAATACCGAAAAATTCATCCACAAGACCCTCATAAGTTAATTGTGACATTAACGGAGTTACAAAATCTACAGCTCTTTCTAACACAATCAACTCACAACGCCGCCGCACATGCGGAGTCGGTGAATTAACCGTCCCGTAAACACCCGTATCAATCTCGCCCCGCATCAGCCGCTCTCGGGGCGGCAACTCCGCCAGAAACTCCGATCGTATCCGCTCATAAACGTCAACAGTCTGCTTAGCAAACCGTCCTTTCGCTAGCACGTGCGTGAACCTCAATTGCACCGGAAATTGCTCCTGTAAATGATGAATCGCCAGTGCTGATTGATACACTGGAGTTATCACTCTATCTAAATACAGTTCTTTAATACATGACTTACCATACTCCATAGACAGCACATCAGGCTCTAAATCTAATAAAAACAGTGGCCAGCAGTATACTTGAACGTCTCCCAGGATCCCCAGATCTTCCAGTGCTTGCTGGAATGCCTTGCCGACTTGCGGAGCACAGATTATACTGACATCCGTATCGGCAAGGGCTCTTAGAGACAGTAACTGCTGTACGTGCTGGGCAATTATATGAGCATCTTTTACGCGTCCTCTTACGAGAAATACGATGTTTCGGACTCCGTTGATGAGACGGGAGGGAGAAGAAGGGGAATTAACTACAGGGGTGGAAATTACAACTTCTGTGGGTTCATCGAGCCAGAAGACTTTGTCAACTCCGTGATCTCTGAGCAGGGAGAATGGGGTGAGGTTATTGATTGATTTGGCCAGAGCTCTGTCAAGGAATATATGTTTTTTTACTCCAATCTGGGGTAGAAGGGTTAGAAGGGGAAGACGGAAGAAGGAATAAAGGGAGAAGGAAGAGAAGAAACAAAATAAACTAAATAATCAGAATAACCAAAATAAACTAAATAAACTAAACAATTCAACCAAATAAAGTATCAAACATCTGGCTGACAAACTACAAATAAAACACATATTTACTGATTATATAAAAAGTGAAACAGTCAATAGTAGAAATACAAATAGTACATCCAGCAAAATAAGCCCAAAATATAAAAATAATTCATATAAATCATGAAAACCATATAAATCATACAATTTCATCATCAATACTTCAATTCAGCGAGACAATCAATAAACTGGCAATCTCTTGACACCTTAAATGACTCCTTATAGCATAAAATCAACATATTAAAAGTAAACCAAACCCTCAATAAACGTCTAAACGTCTCATAGTATCAAATTTCACCTCTCAAATTCTTCCATATTCCATATTTAATCCGCATTTATAACAATTTACCTTATAAAACAGCAAAAAACATCAAATCAGCAAACATCAACTCCAAATAACCAATAATCCAGCCAGCAAGCAACGAAAAGCCTGAGAAATTCAACCACCCAGTGACCAAAGCATACAGTAGAAATACAAAACAACACAGCAGAGAAAAGGAAAAGAGAGAAACAGTAAGAACAATTCCAGTATTAACAATCACTCTTGACGTACCTTATCAAGAGTATCAAGCAAAGAACTCAGCGCTTTCCGCCGCAGGAGCGACACGTCCATTTCCTTGTATGACACAGTCATTTCCGAGATAACGTAGGGTATCGTATGTGCCCCCTTTTCAGTCCAGATTGACGGAAATACCCGATATTCAGTTCAATTGCCGAGGGAAACAGTACTATCGGCGTACTGAGCAGGATTTCTCAGGAGAATTTCGGCAGATTCTCAGAACCTCGACCCTTTAATAAATACCACAAATACTATAACTCCGTTAAACCACGCTATTCCTAGTTATCGGCCCGATAATTAACATCCGAGTCCTCTTCTTCCTTCCGTTCCGATGATTCTAAAAAGCCTCCCCCGAATATCCCGTCTCCTTTCAAAAAATATCTTTTCATGTTCACGTCATCATTTATTATCTGTCTCATAACAGGTATTCTCTTGACTTCTACATCTCCCTCCTCCCCCCCTCCTTCCCACTTCACGTCTCTCTTCACTACCAAAGGGTCTGGAATGTTCCCTTGTATTCTACCCCCACACACCTGCATGTCCAGAGAGTCTAGCCGAAACTCATTCCTCTAATTGGCCGCCAATTACAGCTAACTGTTTCGCGAAAACGGCATCCCAGACCCTCCAGGAGGGTCTACAGCTACCCATAACTGCAAATCTCATGATTCGCACTGTCTCGGCGAAGGCCTCGGATTGGCGAATCTCTGCCGGCAGATTCTTTCTTTGCTTGTTTAGTATACAGGTGATAGTGATAGTACTTGAGAAGCAAGGCATATAAACATTTTTTCTATCATATTTGAGACCTTTTCACTATCAGGAAACAGTTGATATACACTATCAATAACTGGATCACTATTAGACAAGATGTTTGCTGCTAGAAGACAGTTCTCTTCTCTCATTACTAAGAGAGGTTTCTCCTCCACTGTTAAGGCAGCTGGGCCTCACTATCCTGAGGGACCTTACAACAATCTGCCGTTCAAGGTGCACGGAAGAAAGTTCATTCCTTACTGGCTTGTTCACTGGAGTTTCTTCGGTAAGTAGAGATTGAAAATAGGAGGGGAAAAAAGGTGGGAAACGGGATGGATGATTTATGGATAGAAATGAAGTCGTAGAGGTTTCTGGTGGAACTCAGAGGCTGGGAATGTGTGAAAAAAGTGGTGTGGAATACCTGGGATGTTCAGCGTGAAAGGTTCAGTCTTCCAGGAAAGGTGGAAATGTTGAATATTGGAATGATTTAGAGGTATTTTTCATTGAAAGTCTCATTAAAATATGTATTGAACTCGTTTTGAAAGTTCCTAAGCTTTGCAGATTGTTTATTTATCCCGTATTTCACCAACCACCCGCCGTTGAACGTGATTTGGGGCTCTTTACTAACGTTTTTTTCAGGTATCGGCTTCGGTATCCCCTTTTTCGCTTGCTGGTATCAGTTGAAGAAGTCTGGTAACATCTAAATGGTTCACACAGGGATTGCATGATTACCGTTTTTGATGTGGCAGACGTACAAGGCATGAGGGATGAGTTTGGTAAAGTTGAGGAAGATGCGGCTTCTCCTTGTTTTCAGTAGAAGTCTGTGCTTACTTTGCCTATCATCTTGATGGGATGCAGTTAGTATAATTGTGTTTCCCGTTTTGTTAATCTCACGTTTAAACAATATATATTCAGTTTTTATTCACTGGCCTTGGCTGAGGTATTCAGTTCAATCTGAAGTAGCTGAAGTAGCTGGAAGTATTAAAAGTATCAAGTATCGTCTATAGGCAGGTAGTAGCTCTTTGCTGTGAAAACCTCACATAACACGGCAAGCTGCTTAATCCGCTTGATACTCAGCTTTCTGTATATATGTATTTCCTACGTTTCACCCAATATTCCCCCGAATTGTCCACCATTGCTCAATTTTCCTCCATTTTACTCATATATCCTGCTACATACTCCGCACTATTCCGCCTGTTCCATCGTACGATTGCCGGCTCTTCGGCCGCTCCGTCCGCCGAAATAATAACACAAAAATCTTCTTCCGACGCGCCTTCGGCTTCTCCGAAACCTCAGTGACTCACATTGATAATTTCTCTCCGCTTTCTCGCCCGTTGCATAGTAAATTTCACTGATTCTCCGACTCGGAGCATCGCTGTTATTTCCTGTTCACGTCATCGGGAAAGAGATTTCATACATGCACATTTACACTGTGGGACCGGCAAAGCTGGTAACCGGGGTATTTGCCGTGTTAAAACGCTATATTACTGAAAATCCGCTATAAACCTCCGCTTATCGGCTTCTATTTACCCCGCCTGTAACTCTTACAACTGCATCAGTATTTGCACTCTGGTAGCATCCACACCTTCTTTCTTCTCCCCAGCTTTCCGCTCCCCTCCGGCACCGGCCCGTCACCTTCCCGATTCGGCACACTAAGGGGACGCACAGTCCGAGGGGAAATTTTCAACCAGACGCGGCTGAGGTGGAGATAAATAGTGTAAAATGATTCATTGTGAGTGTTAATAAAGGTATATGAAGGCATCTTCAGCTCAGTTGTTGCCTCAGAGTTACCAGAGTATCAGCAAAACACGGAATATCCTTGGAAGAGTATCAGTAACACCATGGGTCTATTGAATATCACAAGACAGCGGGCTGCGGCACCGCTTTTCGCCCAAGCCGGCTTGAGATGTGAGTAATAGAATACGTAATATGGCTATTAGAAAGAGGTTTGCGGGGATTCCTCGGAGATTTTCTCGCGGAATTGTCAGAACTGTCGGAATTGTTGGAATTGTGGGAATTTTTGGTACTCTATGAAGCTATGAAGTATAGAAAAGGTTAGCCAACTCTTTCATACTTAAACTCCTGGAATATCTACTATTTCGATATTTCGACATTCTAATCATATTTCCTTTCCTTCTTCTACTTTCACCGAACAGCCTACTAACTCTCTAGTTTCTTCTACCTCTGCCTCCTCTAAAATCCACGTGAAGAACCCCATCGTCGAACTCGACGGTGATGAAATGACTCGCATCATCTGGCAGCGTATCAAAGACAAACTCATCAACCCGTACTTGGACGTGGATTTGAAGTACTACGATCTCGGAATTGAATCCCGAGATGCTACTGAAGACAGAATCACTGTGGACGCTGCCGAGGCTATCAAGAAATACGGCGTCGGTGTGAAATGCGCTACTATCACCCCAGATGAAGCTAGAGTGAAAGAATTCGGATTGAAAAAAATGTGGCTGTCTCCTAATGGTACTATCCGTAATATCCTTGGCGGAACTGTGTTCCGGGAGCCGATTGTGATCCCGAGAATCCCGAGAATCATCCCCGGATGGGAGAAACCCATTATTATCGGTAGACATGCTCATGGAGATCAGTACAAAGCTACTGACCTGGTTATCCCAGAACCAGGGAAACTGGAAATCACTTTCACTCCTGCTAATGGCTCCGCTCCCGTGACTAGGACTGTCTATGACTATAAAGGATCAGGCGTAGGCTTGGCTATGTACAATACTGATGAGTCTATTGAGGGATTTGCCCATGCTTCATTCAAGCTGGCCCTGGCTCGTGGCCTGAACCTGTATATGTCTACGAAGAACACTATTCTGAAGAAATACGACGGGAGATTCAAGGATATCTTCCAGAAGCTGTACGATGAAGTGTATAAGCCAGAATTTGAGCAGAAAGGTATCTGGTACGAGCATCGTCTGATTGACGATATGGTTGCTCAGATGATTAAATCCAAAGGTGGGTTTATCATGGCTCTGAAGAACTACGACGGCGATGTGCAGTCTGACATTGTTGCGCAGGGTTTCGGATCCCTGGGTCTCATGACTTCAGTGCTGATGACCCCTGATGGTAAAGCTTTCGAGTCTGAAGCAGCTCATGGAACTGTTACTCGTCATTACCGTCAGTATCAGCAGGGCAAGGAGACTTCTACTAACTCTATTGCTTCTATCTTTGCCTGGTCCCGTGGTATTGCTCAGAGAGGTCGTCTGGATGGCACCCCTGATGTTGTGAAGTTTGCAGAAGATTTAGAGAAAGCTACCTTGGATACTGTTCAAGTTGATGGGTTGATGACTAAAGATTTGGCACTGGCATGTGGTAGAACTGATCGGGAGAGTTATGTTTTGACGACTGAGTTTTTGGACGCTGTGGCTGACAGATTGAAGAAACAGTTGGCATGAGCAGTACATAGTAGCAGCTGAGTTCAGGTATTTGAATTGCCGAGCCAGTGGTGTGATAGTAGAGGAATGGAGATAACAATTGAATTCAGTGAGGCGTAGATTGTATTGGATGTATTGGGTGTCCTGGGTGTTCTGGGTGTTCTGGGTAGTATTAAAAAGGCGATATGGAGACGGGATGTTTGATTTCAAAGAAGTGAGTTGCAGTGATAATAGTATTTGTTTGACTGCGCATATCTTCTCTGAAATGTATACTGATATCTCCTATGGGAAGGATACGACATTTGGGACAAAAATACAGATGGGAGTTTCACACTGGAGATTCCCTGCTAAAGTTTTCTCTTCCCTACATTATAAACCAGTCGAAATACATTGATATCTGGTATTTCCAAGCTACCAGCGCACAAACTATTTACTCCATTATATTCCCCGAAACCCTATAATACCAAGTACGTAAAGCATTCAGTGTTGACCCCGCAAACTACCTTTTCTCCTTAGGTTGACCTTCAGCTTCAGCTTCAGCTTGAGCAACAGGTTCTTCATATTCCAGTAAATTCCAAAGCCCCTGTAACCCGTAGTAAGTAGCAAACGTCACAGCAACCATTTTGAGATACGCAACTGAGTACAGCCGGTAGAAAACAGTCTGAAATGTTAGTAAAAACAGTAGTAGAAGTCCATGACTCGCAAACTAAGAACATACATGAGGAGAAATCGGTTTCCTTAGTGGTGGAGCCGGTTGAGGAGTGTAAGACGAATTCCACCGGCGAATGTGGAGTTTGGTAAGACTTTTCGCAGTGCTGACAGTAGATAAGTCAGCAAAAAGACTCCTCGAAGTCCTCATTTGCCTCACAAATCTGCTAAACATTATGATAACTCAACGATTCGGAATTGAGAGATACGATATCGTATCTTATATGACTGTCACTTGGAGAGTCTCAAATTCACACACACAATTCCAGCCCCAAAGCGTCTTCTAACTACCAAAACCAGAACTGCAGTCTACAGTAATCTCACCCGCTGCCTATCTAATTATCTCCTTCTGTTCACTACATTCTTCTTTCTCTTCCCCGCTGTTTCCCGTTGATTTGCCGAGAGCTCGGAGACATCGCGTCTCCCTCCGTGTGTGCAACATCGCATCTCCTCTCATTCCTCGGAGTTTTTCAATTCTCATCATCGGGGCATCCGAGGCAGCCGAAGAGCAAAAAGAGTCCAATAAATGGTTAATATAGGAGTCAAAAGTGATCCGTTGTTGATTAGGTGCGTTTGAAGTGGCTCTATAATAGTCGTGTACCTACTAACCGTTCAGAAAAGCGGACCAAAGCAGTTCAGACTGTAAGATCAGGTAAATCGGGCAGATCTACTAGTCTTCAGTACTCCGTCATGTTCAAACTGGTGTCTGTCGGGAGCCGACGGGCTTTCTCGCTGACAGCGCAATGTCAAGGCTTGAAATCCGTTATGGAGAAGACCCACGCAGCAAAGAAGATCGACGTGCAGCCGCTGATGCGTCCTATTGGAATGGAAACGAAGCCGGACTCAAAGGAGACTTATGGTATCGCAGAGATGAGGAATCGTACACTGAAGCAACGGAAAGACGACCTTCTGAGTATTGAAAAGAATAAACAGAGGCAGGAGGCCTTGGAGCAAGAGTTTGCTACTTCTGGGCTCCATGATGTCTATGCATTCCGACACACCCAGGGCAAATTCTTTTTATCTCCTTCGGCTTACTTCCGAGCCGACAAAGCGAAATACTTTCCGAATTTCATCGGTAAGCTTCTGACGGGTAAACCAGGGAATGTGGCAGATATGCTTGACGGGAAAGTCAGTTTAGTACGTGTGTATACCAGTTCATTGGGTCAAGAACAGGTTGATGGTTTCTTTCTACGAACCGAGGAGGACCAAGCAGACGGCAAACCGAAATCTTGGTTAGAAGGCAATGACTTGATAGAGAAATACCATGGGAACGTGCAGGTTGTAGATGTGCATATGGAAGAGAATGCAATCAAGGGGTTGATTGTCTCGTTATTCAAATCGCGGATACGCAGCAGTGTTTCTCCGTGGAGGCACGATAAGTACTTGTTTGTGAGGCGGAAAGACGTTGCAGAGGAGGTGAAAAGGGCTATCAAGCTGGATAATCTGTACACAGGCTATGTGTATGTAGTGGACCGGAATGGGAAGATCCGCTGGGCTGCCTGCGGCGAAACCGGAGACGAAGAGCGAGCTATGCTCTGGAAAACTGTGCAAGGTGTGTTGCGAGAGCCATCAAGGCCAAGCAGTTTGCCGAAAGGAACAGAGAAGAGTTCAGAGTGATTTGAAGTGGACTATACTTGTATATACGAGGTGAATTGAGTGATAAGAAGTAACATTCCTGTAAAAACACTGTGGGGAAGAGGTCTGCCATGAATATCCTGTCTGTAGAGCTGTTTATTCTCCTAAAATTTCGCATAACCAGTGCAGTCGCACTTTTCATATAAAACCCGATGCACGTCTCGCGTCTATCACGGGGTTTCCAGTGAAAATTTCGCGTTTCGTGTTTGCGATACTTAGATATTCTAATTTCACCTTTATAACGTGTCTGTGAAACTGAATGTGATAATGAATTTGAGAATCGCAATTCCCTTATAAAAAGCCGATTCCCGCTGTTTTCTTTTATTATCTATTGAATAAATATATATATGAAGACAGATAAACCGCAGAAGTAGACGAATAAGAGGAATTCGGCAGTGCTAAACGAGGTATTCCGTTTCATTGCTAGTATTTACTATCTATTATTTACTATTTATTATTGATATTACTATTACTATCACTATTATTCTGCTACCACTCCAGTAGTAGTTTTAGGCTAAGAATTGTATAGAAATAAAAACCTGTAAAAATGCCTGTGGAACTGTTTTTATCTCCTCTGATGAGGCCAGCTATCTTGATGAAGGCGCTGTTATTTCATCCTCATCGCAGAACTAGCAGGTACACACCACAGATTATTGAATTGGACGAGACTTCACCTTCAGTTCATACATACACTGTAGTAAAAGAATTTGGTACTGGATCAAAGCAATTAAGTGTTTTAGCTAATCCTGATGATAACGTGGAAGATAGGTTACACTATTTTGTACGATCAAGAGCAGTTAAAGGCGCTTATAAATTTTACACTAGAGAGAATCAAGAAGCTACAGCCACACTACGTGCTGGATTAAGATCTAATGTATTAATGATTCAAAGAGATGGAAATTACTCTGATGCTGAACTTGGTTGGCACGTTGTAAGTCACAGAGTTGATGCAAATGATAGTTACCGTTTATTTCAATTATCAGATGGTCAAACTTATCAATGGTCAACTAAGGGGAAGTACCTTGAACGAGTATCAAATATGGGTGAGAAAGAGAGTGAACTCAGGGACAGGGTAGCTCATGTTACAATTAATGGGCAAAAGGGTTTTACAATTACAATTGATGAGAGTAAAATTTCAAGGGAATTAGCTCTTACTACTGCAATGATTAGTTATATTGATCAATGGAATACTTTACTTGGAGTTGGTGGTATTTACTACCCTTATCAACCAGCTCAACTTAGGTGGAAAAGAGATTAATTGGTGAATTGTTGTTGTAATTTACCTGCTGATTATCATTATTTTTTATTGTTGGTTTTTGTTTGTTTTCAACCAACCTCTTTTCAATAAAATTGATGAAATATTGGCACCGCGTTATGTGTTTCTTCACGTGAAGGGTCTTTTCTTCATTCGGCAATAAAGAAATCGCGTACTACAAATAACATGTAAAGAACTTTTAATACTGGACACGAAATTGAATTCAATGAATAAAAGCACATCTGCCACATCATCAATGCAGTTCGTAAAGCATCATTAGTTATCGTAAAATTCAAATAAAAAGATCAAAAATCCAGGTAGAAACCCAGTAATTCAACCACGGAATACTGGCGGAAACATCCCGAACAATTATATAGATTCTCCCGGGATATTTTCATTTGCCGTTGTTCCATACTGTTCATCATTCGGAGGTGAAAAACTCCTGAACCCCTGGTGAAAATCCAATCAAGATGGCGGCCAAGGACTCTCCGGCAGAAGCCGAAGTGTCGCCGGTAGTTCCGTCGAAGTACGCCAAGGGTGTTTTACGTCCTTTCAAAATCGTAACTCCAGGCTCGGAACTGGCTGAACGACGCCGTATTACGAAACGCGATAAATTCTATCTATTGATTGTAGTGGCTACCGCGTTTATCGTCAGACTTTACAAGATTCAGGATCCTGATTCTGTTGTATTTGACGAGGTCCATTTCGGAGGGTTTGCTTCCAAGTATATTAAGGGTACTTTCTTTATGGATGTTCACCCACCTTTGACGAAGATGCTGTACGCTGCTATTGCCTGGTTGAATGGGTTTGACGGAGAATTTGATTTTGCTCGGATCGGGAAGAGCTACGCTGGACAGGAAGTTCCGTACGTGGCTATGCGGATGTTCCCTGCTTTGTGTGGTATAATGACAGTTATACTCTGTTATCTGACTCTGAAAGCTTCAGGGTGTCGATCTTTGACGGCATTCCTGGCTGCTATGCTGCTGATAGTTGAGAATTCGCTTGTTACGATGTCCCGGCTGATTCTGTTGGACTCTCCCTTGCTGTATTTCATTGCCCTGACTGTTTACGGGTTCAAGAAGTTTGAAATCCAAGTGCCCTTCACTTTCTCTTGGTTTAAATACCTTCTGATCACTGGCATTGGCCTTGGACTGGCCCTGAGCTCTAAATGGGTCGGTCTGTTCACTCTAGCATGGGTAGGCCTGGCTACTTTGTTCCAGCTGTGGTTCCTGTTTGGTGATCTCACTGTAAGCAATCGTAAACTTGTAGGCCACGTAGTGTACCGCGCCGTTGTTCTGCTTGCGCTTCCTGTAGCTCTGTACCTTGGATTCTTTGCCTTCCATTTCGCTGCTCTGTACAAGACAGGCGATGGCAGTGGGTTTATGTCTCCTGAGTTCAAAACCACTTTAGAAGGCTCAGGAATGATTGAAGAGACTCCTGCACAGATTTACTATGGAAGCGAGGTAACTATCCGACACTACAGTACCCGTGGCGGATACCTGCATTCCCATAATGCTCTGTACGAGACTGGGTCCAAGCAGCAGCAGATTACCCTGTATCCGCATACTGATTCCAATAACGTGTGGATTGTAGAGAATGTAACGTACAGTCCTTTAGAAGAGCTGCAGGGCCCGAATCTCGTACCTGTGAAGTCTGGATCGCTTATCCGGTTGCGACATAAAAACACAGAGCGCCGGCTGCATTCTCACGATCACAGGCCTCCAGTGTCTGAAAAGGACTACCAGAACGAAGCGAGTTGCTATGGGTTCCGCGGGTTTGAAGGAGACGCTAATGATAACTTTTTAGTTGAGATTGTGCCTGAATACTCGGATAAAGGAGAAGCAGTGAACAGTTTGATGGCGATTGACTCTAAATTCAAGTTGATTCACATGCTTACTGGGTGCCAAATGTTCTCCCACGATGTGAAACTTCCTGAATGGGGGTTTGGACAGCAGGAAGTGACATGTTCGAAAGCAGGCAAGCTGCCAATGACGATCTGGTACATTGAGAGCAATTCTCACCCGAATATGCCCGAAGATGCGGAATATACGACGTACGACAAGCCTTCTTTCTTGCAGAAAGTATGGGAGCTGCATAAAGTCATGTGGAAGATCAATTCTGATCTCACAGACACTCACCACTGGGAATCGCGGCCCGAATCGTGGCCTTTCATGTTCCGAGGAATCAACTACTGGGTGAAAGATCACAAGCAGATTTATCTTATGGGTAACGCTCCAATATGGTGGGCTATCGCTGCTATTATCCCAGTGTATGGGCTGTTCAAGGGTATCCAGGTGCTGAGATGGCAGGTCGGGAAGTACACAGAGAACGGAGCCGATGCTAATGTAGTGAACTACGACTACCAGAGTCTTCTCTACCTTGCAGGGTGGGCACTGCACTATTTCCCGTCTTTCCTGATGAAGAGACAGTTGTTTCTCCACCATTACGTTCCAGCGTACTATTTTGGTCTTCTGGGCCTGTCGCAGTTGCTGGATTTGATTATTGCTAAGATTCTGCGCAACAGAGTCCTGGCAACGGTTTTCTATACTGCTATTTTCTTTGTAGCTTCTACCTTCTTCATATGGTATGCGCCTTTGATTTACTCTTTGCCCTGGACCAGATCTCTGTGCCTGCAGTCTAAGCACCTGAACTGGGATTTCGATTGTAATAATTTCTACCCGTTCTACGACAACTACACTTACGACGCGGTGAAAAGCCCGCTGGAAGAGATGGTGGAAGAATCTCTCATTTCTGATGTCAATAACGTAGCTCCCACGGTATACAGTGAGCCGTTGAACGAAGCAGAGGAGCCTGTCGCTCCTGTAGATCCCGAAGTAGAGTTGAAAGAGTCGGAAGACGCACAACCTGTTGAGGAAGCTGAAGCCGTGCCAGAAGTCGAGTCTGAGGAACCTGTAGTGGAAGCAGTGGACGCAGCGGAAGTTCCAGTCGCTGAGGAGTCTGTAGCTGGCAGTGGAGTGGATTCCGGGACAGAAGAAGATGCTGGGAAGGAAGCTGAAGAGGTAGTAGAAAACGTAGGAGAAGTGGGGGCATCTGAAGTTGAGTCTGTGGATTCTGAGAGTTCTACGAGCTCAGCTGTGAGCAGTGAAACGAAAACAAAGTCCCGCAAACTACGTAAGAAGGGAACAGGCACAGCTACAGTGATGAAACGGCGGACTGTCTACAAGACACGTTCAATGGAAGACGAGCCAAATTTGGGGGTGAGCGCTTTGAAGGAAGAAGTACGATACAGAGATGAATACGGGAATGAGATTCCAGCTGAGATTGCTCTACAAATGATGGCTAATCCTAAGTATCAAGTGGGGGAGTCTGTTGAGACTGTGCTGGAGTCTGAGGTGCACACTTCTGAGGAGATTGTGGTTGAGGAAGTACCTGAAGCGGAACTCGATATCGATATGGCGGCTTCTGTTGAGGCCGTGGATGCCGAGCCGTCTGAGAAAGCGGATTTGTGATCTGCCCTGTATGTAGATGGAAGGAGGCAAATACATGTTTGTAGTATTGAATGAATCAGTCTTGTGCTTGCAAAGACTGGTGATATAATCCTAAGGCTTTGATAGGGAAGTAGAATCTGTACATGGGGTATTCGATGGCGCTGGGAGGTTAGTAATGCTGCTGGTACTGTGAAGGATTCTTGAGGAGTCCTAAGGTCTTTAAGGTCCCAAATACTTCTCTCTCTTGTCTGCTCTGCTTACCATGAATGGTTGAAAACTCCTTCAACACCATCAAATTCCCACTCGCCAGTAGGCAACTGCTTGTTCATGAGAAACTGGGCATGTTAGTATCAATATCGCATCATCAACAGTCACTCAGTCACTATAATATAATAAATATCCATTCTTACCTCTACAGCCCGCTCAATCACCTCACGCTGGGGATACCTCCCTAAAAGAAGAGCAATCAGAGCCCACGACGTCTGGACCACTAAGCTGTCACGCGTATCAACATACGTGTGTAGCTCACATGCCTGTTTTGTTAGAATCCATAGTATATTTCTCATAATTCAGTTCCCCTCCCTGTTTACGCATGCATACCTTCATTGATTCGCCCCATCCTCCATCGGGCATCTGATGCCGCGCCAGGAAATCACAGCCCCGCTGGACTTCCGGAGACGTAGAATAGTCTAACCCAATAGAGTGGAGAGCCTCTATGGCAAACATAGAAGCATACGTGTAGCAAACCCCCCAGCAGCCGTACCAGCTTCCGTCTGGATCCTGAGCTCGTTTAATGAATCCTATAGCTCTATTGATAGCTGTTTCAATCTGCTGTGATTTGTAGTCTGGGTAATTCTGGTGGAAGTAAGTGAGCCCTAGTACGGTAGAGTCTGTGCATTCTACATAAGGGTACTCCACCATTATATTGGCAAACACTTCAGCTGGGTTAAGTAATTCCAAAGACTGGGGTGCCCTGGCGCGTTCATAAGACGAGAAAGAACCGTAGTAGGCAGATCCTAAATTTTGAAGCTGGAACAGGACATCTACAGCGTCGTACAACCGTTGGTCAGAGATTTCGTTCCGGAACTCTTTAAAAGCTGAGCTATTGCGTACCATTATCACAGCCTTCATAGCTTCAGCAGTGCAGTCGCTGACTGTGAATCCTTGTGCTTTCGTTGAGAAGGGCCATCCGCCGTTCCGTCGGTCTCTGAAGCTCCCTGGCTCGCATTCTGAGTCGAACTGAGACCGAATAAGGAACCTATACCCGCGAAGTATCATTTCACGGTATTCAGGCTCTTCAGCCACACCTGCTACGAACATATATTGGATCATGAAAGCTACATCCCAGACCTGGACGCCGTTTGTGCCCATAATAGCCATTCCTTCAGGTCCGTGGAATAGGAAATCACGCCATCTGTCTATAAAACGGGCAAACTGAGGAGAATCTCTTCCTTCTTCCAAGCAAGTGACTATTGCTTCGAACGCCATGCTTACTGGGGCAATACTCAGGTAGTCTGTGTTGCTCAGGTTCTTCTTTATCAAATCATACACGCGGTTGTTAGCTCTTTGGAGTACCCACTTGGGCCGCAGGTACTTTTCGTACAGGACTATAGCTCTGTTGGCTACGTTCAGCACTGTAGAGTGCGGATAATACAAATCTACACCGCATATATCGTCCCTGTGACGGGAAAAGTCAATAGTATCGAAAGGCTGTACAAACAGCTCGTCTCGCAGCTCTAATAGCAAAGGATCTAAAGGACAGGCTACTTTCTTAGACGATAGGTAACTCAGTGGTAAGTATATAGCTCTAGTATGAACCCACCATCTGCCAGGGTGGATTGGCACAGCGTACGGCAGAGAAAACAGCTCTGGTGGCGCAGGATTCACACCTTCCCATTTGTATAAATTCAGTATAGCCAGCCAGGCTTTGCCCCAGTGAGGGCACCGCAGGGCTCCTCCAAGTCTGTGCAGCGTAGCGCGAGCTTTCACGCATACCGGGTGGTCTGCGCTCAGCCCAAGGAGCCTCAGAATCACATAGTTCATGGAAGTACCAAAACACGTTGACTTATCAACGCTGTGGAGCCCCCAGCCTCCGTCTACTGGATGTGCCATGTTCACAATATACCGTATAATCTCTTTCTTCTCTTCAGCTTTTATCAGGACTTTGGTGAAGTATTTCGCAGCCACCATTCCAATCGTCATAAACATCGGGCCCACATATTGTACGGGGAAAGTGCCCGAGTTTTCATCTTGCACATATGACATGAAAGTTGCACCTGCTCGTACTGCGTCTATAGCTCTTCGGTGTTTCAGACTCTTTTCCGACTCATTAAAGAGGTCAGGAGGGTTCCAGTCAGGTGTTTTCAGATGGTATTTCACAAATTGGGTTTGGGGGTCTGATTCGGCAGCCGCCTCGTCGATAAATTCCCAGTATTGCCGACCCATAGGGTCAGTACGAATTCTCCATAGTGCAGTATCAGTGGGTTCGAGGCCAATAGTGTCGGAGTAGTACTTGCGGGCCATTGCGGGCTACGAGGGTCGAGCAGATGAGTAATTAGTGGCTGGAGGGTCGGAATAGTGCGAAATTTGTATTTTTCCCGAGGAATCACTTGAATATGAAAAGCAAAACGCGCAAGAGAGAGTGAGATAAAGGGAGTGAAAGAAAGCATATGAAAACGCGATGTGGAACGTCAGTTCCGCGAGGAGACCCGAAGCTCGAGACAGTTAAAACGAGATGAGACGGCAAGTCCAGGCGGGATCGGAAAATAAGCGGTGGAATGGAGTGAAAACAGCAAATATGGCAACTACAGCTTGAATATAACAGATATAATGCTATTTATATGGGCTTAGTATGTCCTATATGATAGTGCTATATGCAAGCAGCTCGTTTGGACCCGTTTTCTGGGCCTAATGGCCGGCCGATAGCCACAGGTACAGCGTGGACCCCATTTTTCAGGTCTGAATATTCTTCCTAATTTTAGAAAAAGGCATTTACACCAGTGGTAGCCCTGCCGAGAATCAAGGCGTGGATATCACTCTGACCTTCGTATGTCTGTACAACGAACAGGTTGTTGGCAATACGTCCAATATGGTACTCATCGCTTGTAGCATTACCACCAAATACCTCCATAAGCTTCCTAGAATTGTACAGTGCGCGATCACAGTTCTGCCGTTTGATCATGCTGATCATTTCCGGGTTGTATTCGCCAGACTCCTTTAGTCTGCCGACTTGCAGAGCAGCTTGTAGTCCATAAGCACAGTCAGTTACTGCGTCGGCTATTTTCTTCTGAATCAGCTGATACTTTGCCAAAGGATGTCCAAATTGCGTCCTTTCCAAGGAGTACTGTCTAGTTAGAGCAATTGCGCCTTCCAGAGCTCCCATAGAGCCCCAGGCAATACCAAATCTAGCACTGTTCAAACAGGTGAAAGGACCTTTCAGTCCTTTAACCCCGGGTAACAGGTTTTCCTCTGCAACTTCCACGTCGTCCATTTGAATCATTCCAGTAGGTGATGCGCGCAGTGCTATTTTATCACTGATCTTAGGCGTAGCCAGTCCAGGCCCAGCTTTCTCTCTTTCAACGAGAAATCCTCGAATTTCTCCGTCGAGTTTGGCCCATACCACTAGCAAATCAGCAAACGGCGCATTCGTAATCCAGTTTTTAGACCCGTTCAGCAGATATACACCTTTCTTAGTAGGATGCGGTCTGGCTGTTGTCTCCATACTAGCAGGATCTGATCCGTGATTCGGTTCAGTGAGTCCAAAGCAACCGAGCAGCTCACCGCGGGCCAGCCTGGGGAGGAATCTCTGTTTCTGCTCTTCAGTACCAAACTCGTAGATCGGCAGCATCACCAGTGAGGACATTACCGACGTTGTAGATCTGTAGCCTGAATCCACTCTTTCTACTTCACGAGCAATGAGACCGTAGGCAACTTCTGATACGCCAGCGCAGCCGTAACCTTTCAAGTGAGCTCCCAGTAGTCCTAATTCACCCATTTCTTTGAACAGATTGAGGTCGAGTTCCTCAGTTCGGTATCCTTCGAGGACTCGGGGTTGAAGTTCATTTTGACAGTATTCCCGGGCTGTTTCCCATACTGCTACTTCTTCCTGTGTGAGCTGCGACTGCAGATTCAGGGGATCTTCCCAATTGTACTTTACAAAGCTGCGGGGCGCAGAAGTAGTGAAACTGCGGGCCGCGCGAGCAGTGAGCCTGATAGGTTGAATTGCGGATCTCATAATGACCGTTGAGCAGCTTTGATTGGTTTCCTTGAGCTTTGTCTCGAGATTTGCTTGAAAACGGAGTAATAATCCAGGAACTTCGGGGAATCTGGAGTTTACAGTGGCAGGTAAACAGCTTTTATGTTATTCTATTTATCCCTGGTAATTCACAGGGCTCGGCGATGTGACATTCGCACCCAGCGGAACTTCTCGGTTCGCTCGAGGGTTCAAACGGTTCCGAGCGGGTATTCCTCTTTCGGATAATCCGCCAGATTTGTCGGTTATCGGTAGCCGGAAAGCGGAACTGAGGGAAACGGCGAATGGGGTATCCCGAAGAGTTGATTGGGGATATTTTTAACGATTCAGGGAGTATGGGAATGAGGTTTGAAATGGGATAGGGATAGGGATTGGAGTTGGGTTATTGGGGATAATGGTTGATGAGTTTTGGGATACAATTCCCGGGGCTGGAAAATATTGGAGAAACTGTAAGGTTTTCAGTGTGTGGAGACCGGAGACAGCAGATGAGGTGTTTGAGGGCGATGAGGGGCTAAGATCTGGTAGAATTTGAGTTTTTTATATCAGGTTTGAGATAGTAAGAGCGAAAATTTCAGTCAAATTTCTATAAAATGATCCGTTTGACGGGAGTGTAGAAGCTGAATCATCCAATGGAAACGTGGAGGGGTCTTGTAGACAGATTTTGGTTTACGGGACGCTGGATGAGTTTATTGGACTCTATAAGCTAGCAGATCGTGGATTTAACAGTCAAATATCCTTTGTAGTCTATATTACATATAATATAACCAGATATATAGGTATTTAGCACCTTTTGATCCTCTTTTTCCAAGACAAATGGGTACTCGGCTATTTTGTCCCAAATCATTTGTCAGTCTTCAGTGCAGGACATGCATTAACTTGCATAGACATACATGACTATCGTAGAGCCGAGGAGAATGATGAGATGAGACTGGAAAATTAAAGAGCTCAGATACCGGACAAAGTGCTCGGGCTCGGGTATGAAACGGTGAATTGATCAACCAGGACTCTCTTGTAATGATTTATTCTCTGGTTATACACATTATTCATAGAATTGGATTGTAATATACTTGAATCTTCAGATTCTCGACACTGAATAGTCGTTGTTGCTCGGGATAACTTCTGTATATACCTCATTATAGCTATAATAGTGCTCATCTTCATTTCATGAGTTCATAAAAGATACTGTAAAGTAGGCATAATAGAGAAGACTGTAGGCTTCTATGAAATTATTCGGTATCTTCCTGAACAACGAGGAATCGTTGACATCTCAGAACACAGGGGAATGAGTATATCACTTACCATATAGTTCTGAGTAGTTAGTTTGAGATCTATGAACATAACTACATTCAAATCTCTCATCACGTTCAAACTATGACCAGGAGTTCCAATCAATAAACAATTTGTAGGCAATATTGATAGACTGTGCTTCTCACAGGCGTCCTTGCAAGTATTCTGATCACCGTTAATACGGCTATTCCCCCATAGTACTACTAGGAACAGCTATAGATTAATATATCATAATATACCTTATAACATGATACACTTATGACTACATCAGTGATCAAACACCACACTATTCTCACATTACCACACAGCCCATCTGCTGCTTGAACTTCTCGTACTGCTCTTTATTGATTTCCTCAGAATTCTCTCTCTGCTTCTGCTTCACTTCTTTCGGGAAGTACAATTCAACAAACTGCAGTCTTTCCATATCTAAATTACTCCCATCGGCAGTCAGAACGTCAGGGGCCCGGCACATTGGGCAGGGATCTTTATTCATTCTCTGCAGTTTGATAAGACAGCGGATGCAGAAAACATGATCGCATTTCAGCCTGATTGGTTTGAATGCGATATTATAGCATATAGGGCATAAATAATCATCAATCTGAGGAATAACTGTCAGAATTCGTTCACCCATAATAGCGTAAAGGTTTGCAGCAAAAGAAGTCGTCATAAATGGATGATTTGTTCGACTAAGCAGCGATGTAAGAGACGATTTAGCCTGTAGAGAAGTCTGCTTATCAAATTTCTTTAATATCTTGCCCATAGCTACCCGATTTATTGACTGAAATTTAAGAATTTTGATCATAATTTCATTCAAAACCAGGAAATCCTGGAAACTCTTCGCAGAGGATTTATACCGGAACTTATCAAGCAGTTTACTCTGTACTACCTGTTTCCTGAACCTCGCAAGCTGAGCTTCACATTCTGAAGCACTTCTCTCAAATCTACGTTCCTGTGAATTGTTAAACTGGAAAAACACTTCACACTCCATATACAGCTTGAATATCTCTCTCCAAGTGTATAAATCCGACTTCCTATGCCGCGGATTAGCACTTTCACTCATATTCGTACTAACACTGTCGATTCTCGCTAGCAGATTCTTTTCTTCGTTGTTATTCAGCTTCTCTAAACTGTCTAACTCGTGCGCCAGCATATCAAAGAACTGCTCGTCTGATTTGAGATGTATTTCCACTTCAAATACCCCAGGAGCAGGACACGTTATACGAGTAACCCGTGTATTGTGCATAAATCTCTGGGCCAGGATATCTGCGTCTGTCACGCTATCGTCTAGCGGGTCAACCTGGATATCCTGATTAGCAGAAACAAGCCGTGATAGAGTCTGAGGACTCACTGCTTTGGCTGCCACGTCCAACTCTTCTACGCCTTCACTGTTGCGCCTCATATTTGTTTTCACTAGCTGCACTGTCAGGTCATTTACTGACGCGCTGTCCGAGTCTGACTCTCCTTCTTCCTCCTGGATTACGCTGAGATGCCTACTGCTACGTTCTACGTCTTGTTCTACGACTTCTACGTGATCTTTGAGGCCTGGCGAGTCTGGCAGCTCTTCAGGGGGTTCCTCGGTCTCGGAAATAGTCTCCAGTTCGCCTATATAGTGTGGGGGAGCTGGGGGAGAATCGCAGGAGTTGGAATCAGGGAAGGTTGCTTCGCAGTGTTGTTTTAGAGGGTTAGAGGGTATGGGATTCTCTGTTTTGGTTCTTATTGTGTTTCCATTCTCATTTTTTTCGTTATTTTCTTCCTTTTCCTTATTCTTATCCTTATCCTTATTTCCTTCCTTATTTTCTTCCTTATCCTTATCCTTATCCCCATTTTCTTCATCCTTTTCTCCCCCCTTTCCTTCCCCCTTTTCTTCCCCCTTTTCTTCCTCATCCTGAGATATCAGAGAGATCTTCGATTCCCGAGCTTTCCGCCGCTTGCCAGGCCGATTCTGCCGAAGATATTCAGCAGAATAATACGTAATCACAAGCTTTGGGCTCAGCTGAGACGGTTTCTCACCGAAATTATACCTTGCAGTGAGTCTGCCGCGCTGAACTCCACCCTGAGACTTCTGAGACTCCTGAAACGTTTCCTGAGAACCCTGAGAACCCTGAAACGTTTCCTGAGAGCAATCTGACCCGAATTCCGGTTCCACCGGCTGCTCAGAGTCCTTTACAATACTCCGGATAGTCTCCGGCTCAAGCCCGAGGTCTTCTAACTCGTGAACCACATTATTTATACATTTTTTCAGGGCTTTATACTGTATGGCTGACGCTTTCCACTCTTCAGGGATATTATCCTCTTCGAGGGTCTTCTGGAACGTCTTGGCAAACTTCATATCAAGAAATTCGTGTACTTCATCGTTATCAACAGAGGTTTACGCACCTGCCATGAGGTGTACCACTTTATGTACTTTCTGCAGTTTATGCACTTTATATGGCCTGAAATGACAGAACTACGAATATATCCTGAAGATTTCTACTTTATACACAGAGATAGAGATTCCAGTCCACAGCAGGAAACAGCCAGCCAGTCGGGTATTACAAACCTCACAGGGATGTTTTCCACTCTTTTATATCCCTAGGAACAGTCCAGCAGTTCAGCAGATAAGCCAGAAAGCGGGAATAAGAGAAATAATACGAGATTTATACAAGATATATATCAGATTTTTCACTTCTACCATACAGCCTGAGGTTTACCACTCTACGCGATCAAACGCCACACTTTGCTGGCCTTTTCCTGTCATTTCACAATCGCCTACGCGTATACGTCAATATATTAACTACAAAACCCGCATATAATAGGTGGAAAAGGTCCTTCAATAACGAAATATTCCTTCTACTAATTTGAAAAATAAAGCAAACGGTCTGGTAATTTCTATGCCCGAGGGAGCGATGAGGTGGGGTGTACATGTGCTGTCCGGGAGTCCGGATTAGGAAGGTGCTCCGAAAAAGGAAGGCACGTGGACAGCAAGCATTGATAGTGAGAGACAGAATGGAGAGAATACGAGAGAAAACAGCATAATAGAAGCTTGAATCGCAGGTACCGCATACTACAGTATTGGCAAACACTGGAAAAATGCAAAAATAGGTTTCCAGCCGTTCTCGGCTAAGCGAGATAGCGCAAGATAAGCTGTTTCTGGTTCATTTAGCTGTTCGCCCAGCTGTCCGGGAAGTGGGGGCACCCTGATACCGGACGGATTTTTAATTGCCAATAAAGCGGAAACTATGACTCCTCGGAAACCGGAAACAATACCTCCTACCCACGCGCGGGGGTCTCGCGAGACTCGCAGAACTGCCGGACGAACCTCGGCAAGACGTTTTCCCCTTTCGGAAACCCCGATGAGCTAGGGGTGAAAATCCGGGGTATTTATTAGAAAGGATGAACCCTGAATTACAGTATGTTGTGCTTTCTAATGGACGTTTTCAGGGGGAAAACAATGGAAAACAGTAGCAAAACAGCTTATAGAATCTAGCTAAAATGACTGAGAAACTTGTTGTAGACACTGAAGAAGATTTGGGGCCTGTAAGGCACCCTATTGACCTGCAGGCCCTTGAAAAGTACCTCGGAACGTCAAAAGACGTCCCTGAAGAATTCCGAGCTCAGTTTACTGGTCCTATGAAGCTTCTGCAGTTTAAATACGGGCAGTCCAATCCGTCGTACCAGCTTGTCACGGGGTCGGGCCATAAGTTTGTCCTGAGGAAGAAACCACCGGGAAAACTGTTCTCTAAGAAAGCTCATGCTATTGAACGGGAGTATCATATGATCAACGGGATTTGCCGTATCAACGATCATCTGCGGAGGAAAAACTCGGATGTGGCGCCGATCCCCGTGCCGCGTGTGGTTCTGCTGTGCGAGGAGACTTCGGTGATTGGCACTCCGTTCTATGTAAGTATAGTAGAGGGGAAAGCAGAAAGACTGGGAGGGGATGGGTTTATGTAGAATAGAATTGTAGATTGTAGGCTGTAGGATTTCGGGTAGAGAAGTTAAGAGATTTATGTGGGATATGTGGGATATGTGGGAAAGTTGTGGGATTTATGTGGGATTTTCAAGGATTTTGAGGTTAATTGACACTTTGGTTAGCTGATATTACCGAATTTCTGTTCTTTTGGCGGTTTTTCTTTGAATTCTCGGTTTATTTTCCATTATTTGGTGTATTTTGTTTATTTTTGAGGGTTCGGTTATCCTTATGATTCTGAAAATTACCTTATTTGAGGGTTTAGCCCGTTTTTCTGATAGAATATCTATGGAATCACTGAGAATATCTCCTTTCTCCTATAATCTTTCCTCCCTCCTCTTCCTCCCTCCTCATCCTTCCTCATTCCCTCCCCCTTTTACCTCCTCCCACCTTACTAACAAACAGCTCATGGAATTCGTAAAAGGCCGCATCTTCCATTCCCCGCAAATCGGCAACGTCTCCCCAAAGGAACGCACAGCCATTTGGAAATCCGCCGTAGAAACACTCGAAAATCTCCACGCCGTAAACCCACAAGAAATTATAGATTTGCTACCCAAGGAACAGTTCGGCAAACTCTCCCCGCAGTCTGCTTACTACCCTCGGCAAGTGAAAGCTTTATCGCAGATCCATGCTTCACAGGCTAAAGCTGTAAATCGTAAAACTGGTAAAGCTGTAGGCCCGATTCCATTCTTTGATAAAACGTCTGCATGGCTCGCAGATCCAGTAAATTTACCCCCAAATGTATCAGCAATTGTTCACGGAGATTATAAAATTGATAATCTCGTTTTCCATCCAACTGAGCCTCGGGTTATCGCTATTTTAGACTGGGAACTCTGTACTATTGGCCATCCACTGTTTGATTTGTCTAATTTGCTTCAACCTTTCTCGATTTCTGAAGATGGTGCTCTCACTGCTTCTTCAGCTTTGATTCCGTTAGGTTCAGCTAACATTCCGGGGCTTCCTAGCTTGGATACTCTGCTGGACTGGGCTGATGCTTTGAAAAGGGATAACAGTTGGTCAGTGAAGTCTCATTGGGTGTATGCTACGGTATTTGCTCATTACAGGCTTGCAGTTATCACTCACGGGATTGCTGCCAGGAGTGTGCTTGGCCAGGCTTCTAGTGAGCAAGCAGAAACTGTAGGAGCGATGTTCCCGGTACTGGGGAAGCTGGCGTACAGTGCTTTCGCTGGGGGTGATAAGGGGAAGCTGTGATGGAATGTAGAATGAGCGGGATATCTGTAGGAGGTGGAGGCAGCAGAGGTTGATATTCATAGATGTGAATGTATTGATTTTGATATGTTACAGGAAACAGTAGGTTCAGTGTAGGTTGATAGATGTTTTATGGGTTATGGGAGGATTTACGGGAAATGTGGAGGATTCAGTAGGAGTTTAGTTAGGGAGAAAGGATGGAGGAGGAGTTGATAGGGAGGTTAGTTAGGGAGAAAGGATGGAGGATTAGTAAAACGAGCATTCTGAGAATCAATGGTTTGAGGATAGACGTGGGAGTAGTGAGAGAAAGAGAAAGGAAAGGAGGGAGTGAAAGAGGAAGGAAAGGAGAAGGAAATGAGAAGGAAATGACGAAGGAAAGGATGAAGGAAATGAGAAAGAAAATGAGAAAGATAATGAGGAAGGAAAAGAGGCAGATATCCGTATGATTTGATTATGGGTAGCTTATTATTAAGAGTACCACGTAATGCTCCCTCTTTCAAGTATCAGCTAGCTGAAATATTCGATTTCTTATCGACAGATTTTCATTCTTCAAGAAACCTGCCCTGCTTTCTATTGATTTCCTCTTCCTCCTCTACTTCCCCTGATTTCTCTGCTTTCTCTGCTTCTCTGCTTCCTCTGCTGACGACTGGCTCCATCCATAAATCTGGCTGATCTCCTTACAGGTTCAACCCTGAGAAACCTCTGCTGAATGCGCACCATCTTCTAATCCGTTCAAGACATCGAAACATAAAGCAGGAACCTCTTGAGGTTCTGTGCTGGATCAGCACGAGTCCAATGGTCTGTTTGTCAACTACTCCGAGAGCACAGATACTATCACAGGTCTTGTTTCCTGTATTCTGGTCCTGTGCACGCTGGAGATTGGAGACGAGAATAACTGTTCTTGGTATACGTAATTGAAGGAGGCGTCGCTCGTGTTCGTGTTCTTTGATCAGAACGAGATTGTCACTTCCAAAGTGCTGAAGTTTGCTTACAGAACACCTCAGACGTAGATGTACGTATACTTATTAGCAGATTAGCCATTAAACCATTAAACCATTAAACCATTAAACCATTCAACCATGTAAGGAACATTCATCCTTACAACTCTCATTTCTCATTTCTCATTTCTCATCTCTCATCTCTCATCTCTAACCATAGCGGACTTTCTATTCTTCAACTCAAGGAAATACCCTTAAGCCGAGATGTATCCACCACCCCAAAGGAATCTAACGCAGATATCCCACCGATACCCGTAGAACCTGACAGGTATTTCCTAGCTGGAGCAGAAGATCTTTAGAAGTAGAAATAACAGTAGTAGTAGAAGACGAGCAATTGTCGCCTGACTCCGTAGAACATCTATTTCTTGTCCTGTTTCTTCTCTTGTAGTTTCTATTGTTTCTTCTGCTGTTTTCTCTCCTATTTCTTCTCCTTTTTCCTCTCCTACTTCTTCTCCTCTCTTCTCCTCTTCACCGCTCCCATAAATCCGCTTTCACAACTAAACGAATCAAATACATCTGCTAACAGTAAAGCTGCTACTCCATCGTTCTATTGAGTTATCAAACTGCAGAAATAATCCAGTACGCTCCTCTCCAACCTACAATACCTCCATAGTACTCTCCTAACCATCCACCCTACTACTACTAACCATCCCTACCTACTCTCCTCCTACAAATCATTCAATAAATAAAGATAACTTGAATAAATACTAACTTCCAATACTACATACCAAAAGCTTTCATTTATTTGTGCATCTGAGCCATCTTGTTCAAAGCTGAACCAGCCTTGAACCACTCAATCTGCTCCTCATTGTAAGTATGCGACAAAGGAACCTCAAAAGGTGCAGATCCATCGTGAGGATGAACAACCAGAGTCACAGGCTTGCCAGGAGCCAATTCAGTCAATCCAACCAAATCAACAGTGTCATTGAAGTTGATTCTGTCGTAATCCTTGGGGTCAACAAACGTCAAAGGCAGCAATCCCTGCTTCTTCAAGTTAGTCTCGTGGATACGGGCAAAAGACTTGGTAATAATAGCAAATCCACCCAAAAATCGAGGCTCCAAAGCAGCGTGTTCACGAGAGGATCCTTCACCAAAGTTCTCGTCTCCAATGACAACCCACTTGATGCCCTTATCACGGTACTGCTTAGCAATCTCAGGAACGCCTCCACGCTCTCCAGTGTACAGGTTAGCAATGTTGTTGGCTTCACCGTTCTCAGCATTGATAGCTCCAATCATATAGTTGTTGGAAATGTTCTCCAAATGTCCTCTGTACTTCAACCACGGACCAGCCTGAGAAATGTGATCAGTGGTAGTCTTGCCTACGGCCTTGATCAGAATAGGCAGGTTGAAGGCGTCCTTTCCGTCCCAAGGCTTGAAAGGAGTCAAGAGCTGCAACCGGTCTGAAGTGGGGGAAACCTGAACAGAGACAACACTACGGTCCTCAGGAGGAGCCTGGTACGTGTCCTGACCGGGGTCGTAGCCACGGACAGGCAGAGAGTCTCCAGTAGGAGCCTTGAGCATGAATTCGTTTCCATTGGCGTCCTTCAAAGAGTCAGTCAAGGGGTTGAATCTCAAGTCTCCAGCCAGGGCAAAAGCAGTCACAATCTCAGGAGAGGCAACAAATGCGTGGGTTTGAGGGTTGGAATCGTTACGTCCAGTGAAGTTACGGTTGTAGGAAGAGACAATAGTGTTCTTATCGCCCTTCTTGATATCCCGACGATCCCACTGTCCAATGCACGGGCCGCAGGCGTTGGCCAGCACCAGTCCGCCAAAGTCCAGGAAAGTCTGCAGCTGTCCGTCACGCTCAATAGTGGCGCGCACCTGTTCAGAACCAGGAGTGACAGTGAAGATAGACTTGGATTTCAGGCCGTGGGCAGCGGCGTCCTTAACAATAGAAGCAGATCTGCTCAGATCTTCGTACGAAGAGTTAGTGCAAGAACCAATAAGGCCTACCTTGACTTCCAAGGGCCATCCTTCCTTGACAGCTCTCTCCTTCATTTCCGAGATAGGAGTGGCCAAGTCTGGGGTGAAAGGACCGTTGATGTAGGGTTCCAGCGTGTTGAGGTCGATTTCAATCAGCTGGTCGTATTCACAGCCTTCGTCAGCAGACAGATAGTTCTTCTTATACAGGTTAGCAAACTCTGCAATGGCCCCACGCTTGGTGGCTGTAAGGTATTTAGCCATAGACTCGTTGTACGGGAACACAGAGGTGGTAGCACCGATTTCAGCACCCATATTGCAGATAGTAGCCATACCAGTGCAGGAAAGCGTGTCGACACCCTCACCAAAGTACTCTACAATAGCACCAGTGCCTCCCTTGACAGTGGTGATACCGGCAAGCTTGAGAATGATGTCCTTAGGAGAAGTCCAGCCGTTGAGTTTACCAGTCAGCTTAACACCAATGATCTTAGGGGCCTTCAGTTCCCAGGGCAAACCAGCCATAACGTCTACAGCGTCAGCACCACCGACACCAATAGCCAGTTGGCCCAGACCACCAGCATTGGGGGTGTGGGAATCGGTACCAATAAGCAGAGCACCAGGGAACGCATAGTTCTCCAAAATGATCTGATGGATAATACCAGAACCAGGCTTCCAGAAACCGAGATTGTACTTAGCACAGGCAGAAGCCAGGAAATCGTACACTTCCTTGTTGATATCAATGGCTCTGGCCAGATCCTTGGGACCGCCAACCTGGGCCTGGATCAGATGATCGCAGTGCACAGTCGAAGGGGTCTGAACCTGGGGCATACCAGCAGACATAAACTGGAGAATAGCCATTTGAGCCGTGGCGTCCTGGCAGGCGACACGATCGGGTCTCAACTTGAGGTAGGAGACGCCTCTTTCGATTTCCTGTTCATGGGGCTTGTCCAGATGACCATAGAGGATTTTTTCGGCGTAAGTCAGGGGACGGCCGAGTCTGGCTTTCACGATTTCAACGTTCTTGACGTTGTTCTTGTAGTTGATGTAGTTACCCTTTTCGAGCAAGTTCATCTCTACTTTAGAGTCAGGCGTGAGACCCGACGACACTGTCGCCATGGATCTGGCGGTAGGCAGTCTGACGGCCTGGGTGGTTGTTAGTATGGTGGTCAGTCGGAATCGGAGCTCGGAGTTCGGAGTTCGGATTTCCCCGCATTTCCGGTGGTTCGGGGACTTGGCGTCTCGCGCTGAAAAAGCCGAGATTCGGAGATTTCATTTTGATCACGTAAGCAGAAAATGGGGAATTCAACCGAAGCAGTCTAAGCAGGTCAGATAGCATTGAAGAATAGTGATTTCTGAGCAGGTATAGTAGGGAATTTCTGGCTTCCAGAATTGAATAATTCGATGTCCAATCCCAGTACCTGATTTTCGGCAAATTCGACTAATTGTTCAGTGCGCCAGTGTGCCATTTTCTACTGCTCAAGCACTATGAACACTCAGAAAGGCCCATCTGAGCACCGCATCTCACTATAATCAACTGCACCACCTGCTGCCCCCGCTGACCAGTATAATACCAATTCCCATTTCCCATTTCCTTGCTGCTGACTCCACTGAACTCCTACTTATCCTCAGTCTTCTCCTACCATCGTCAGCCTTTACTTACCTTGAGGCCTCTGAGACGAGCTACAGAAAGCATATTGAAGACTTGTATCTTTACGTAGTCTGGCAGTTATAGCGACTGTCAGAATCAAAGATATCCAGGCACATTCAATCAAACAACCTTTGCAACACCCATTGCAATCAGGAAGAAACAAAACAGGGAATAAAATAGGTTTATATATGAGAATCAATTGATTTACCAACCGCACCGCGTGCTTTCCAGTAAAACTAAAAAGTGGAAGATTCTTCCATCTATCCGTACGTCCTAGCGGTGTACGCAATGCACGGTGCAGGATTGTGCATTACGACCACGTCAGTGATGAGATGCGCAAGGCAGGGAAGCTGTGGTTGATGAGACCTGAAGCGGGCTGGAAATCGGTTAATGCTAGTATATAGTGTATTTCTGCGTTTTAATAGACTACTTTTGCGAGATTTTACTACCTGGATCCCCTTGTTTGCTGTAAGAATCCTGCTGCTGCTTTTTGCAGGTCCCGTCCAATTAGAGGCTGCGGCCTGCCTTCCGTACAGCAGCATCTCGGGACAATTCTCGACCAGCTTTCAGTGCAATGTGGTACCTGTCAGACAGGTTTAGCAAGCGGTTTAAAGGGCATTTTGCTGTCAACCAAGTTGCCAATAGTCATATATTAACTACTGCCATCTAAAATCATTGTCTTTGGCCCCTAATACCGCTGTTTTGTGTCTTCCCGGCTGTCCGCCGCTCTTCTGCCCTCCACCACCATAAGAACCTCCGTTCCGTACACCGTCCCGTTTCGTCTAACTTCTAGATTACCACACCTATTCTGGTAACTCTCATAGGCTGAGACGGCCACACTGATGACCAGCAACGACATGGCAATTTGAACCTGGAAATAACACTTGCAGCGGGTCTCTGTATTCCAGCTTCTCAGCATAGATAGTTCAAACACTGTGGAACATCCACTGAGCCCCACAACCTCATCTGACTACCACACATATCAAAACCATCTGATTCTCACTGAGATACCCCATATTCACCGTTACGTACACATGTAACTCGATCGGCTGCTGCAGCATCGTGCAGCACATCTGCAGCACCGTACCGGTCCAACTCCGACTTTGGAAGCCGAGAAACCAATCAGTGCTGACTTAACTCGGTGAGACGGGCCGAAACTTTGTTATTCTGCGAGCTATGATTGGCCGTGAGGGATAAACCGAGATCGGATCCGAGATACTCATAGGGTCATATGTACGCCAGAAATTTCTGCCATAATTTTTCCCCAGGTTTCGGGGACGGCGGAGATGCCGGAGCGGAGTGCGAAGCGATCGGATGTGCGTGAAATTATGGGACGATGCGGTGATGCCGTGATTCCGAGGGGAAAATAGGAACGGTGTGGGATAGGTTGTATGTGTGGGGCCGTGTAGCGAGATGTGAGATGTGGAGCGAGGTGCGAGGTGCGATCTCGGGCCGTTCAATCGGAGCAACGGGGATGTCAGAGACGGCGAAGAGTTGCGCCGAGTCGGAGCTGTGAGGGGAGATGTGAAGTGGAGAGAGATGAGTGAGGATGGGATAATATGAGTTGAAATATGAGTGAAAAGTGATATAAAACGGTGGTCAGTTGGTTCGGTAATTATAAGAAGAGTACATTTGAGGTATTTGAGGGTGTTTAGGGTGTTTACGGGGTAATAGGGTGACTTTGGAGCTTGTTCTTTGCTCAGCGGGGTGTATAGGTAGGAAATGTGCCTGGCCTGGGGGTATATAGATTAAATGGAATGAATTTTTTTGATATTTTATGTAAATTTGGTTAGTCGTTTAGTGGTTTATGAGATTTATGTGTAGATTTGCCTTGAATTGATGCTCCTTGTGACGGTTGTTCAGCATTGCAGTCAATTGAGCTGTTCCTGATCGTGGGACTCGCTGTAGACCGGTGGAACTGAGAGAAAATAGACAGGATAGTGTTATTGGCGACTTCCTACGTATTTAATCTAACAATTAAAAGAATTGAGAAGGTCAATTATTCTCTAGATAGCATATACTGTTAATATTTGCACAATCTCAGCATTAATCTATTCAATCTATAGACCTATCTCTAATGGACGCATTCTCTACAGCATATGCAATGACATTTATGCGATACGCTTAGGATACGCTGAGCAGTCCGTCTAGAGTTCTCACACAAACTGCCAAAATAGCAAATTTATTATCTAAACAGGCCAATAATGTACTTTTATCTAGCACTACACACTTTCCAGCCGATCTAGTCTTCCGAATCGCACTCTTACGTTTCTTTCACTTGCTCGGAGGTCCAGAGCAGCTGAACCACCAGCAATCCGGTCGAAATTCAAAGCACATTGCAAACAGGACATATAAACTATCGATAAACTCATTTATGAGCACTAAATACAATAAAATAGTCACTAATCCCGTTCATTTACCTCAATATACCATCATTATCACCGTCAATCACTTCACCCATCCCACCTTCGTGTCTCATCTCGCATCCATCGAGTCAGTCAGGGCTCAAACATTGGCGTCTGATTAGCTGAGCGCTGTGACACTCGTCCGATGAATAACCTCACCCAATTAACATCTCAAATCGCTCATCAAACTACTACTCTTGTTCATTTCCTGCCCTCATCTCATCACACCTTTCCTTCACCTTCCATCTCAGCCCATCTCAGATGTCGTCACCCCCGGCGATAAAGTTAGCTCATCGCATGGACCTGCAGCTTACAGTATGTAGAATATATGCAAGCCCCTGATAAACTGCAGGAACATTCTCGACTTTGCTAGAATATTCTCTTGTGGGAATTCACATGTACATACTAATAAGGTTTACAACCGTGCATGACCCGCACCGCACAGCATCACATGTACACCTTAAAGTACCGCAACTCTTCGATAACGAATACTTTAGAAAGAATGACAGTACCACGGCGTAGAAGAACAAGTGAACAGATGAGCTGTCTAGTAGTATCCCCAGTGGGTTATTCTCATCCTATCATATCTCATTTCAGCTATAAATACTACTGTAGTCCCTCTTGTTCGTAGGAATTGTATACATTGACGTAGGTTCCATAGTAAACCGATATCTTATCTTGCACATCAATACACTATCATATACTGATAAAATACTAGTACAACAACAGCTATTACAGCTTAATAGTATTAATTCTAACTACAAGAACTAATCTTGAACCCCAATATTAACAGGTTCACACACCACACACATACAAAATGTCTATGGATGAACTGAATCTCACAGACAGAGCAACTCAGATCCTGAACGATGCTAACCGTATCGCTACGGAACAGAGCCACAGCTCTATTATGCCGCTGCATCTGCTAGCAGCCATGGCCGAGAAACCCGAAGGTTCCAACGAATCGTCGTACCTGCAAACCGTAGTAGAAAAGGCCCATTACGACTACCCGCAGTTCAACAGAGTGATCAACAGACATCTGGTGCGACTGCCCAGTCAAACTCCGGCCCCACCGTATGTTTCACTGGATACCTCGACTGCCAAACTGATCAACACGGCTAAGAAGATCAGAAAGTCTCAGAAAGATGAATTCCTAGCCCAGGACCACCTTCTGCTGGCCCTGATTAAAGACACGTCGATCCAGCCTCTGCTCAAGGAATGCAGTATGAAACCCGAAGCCCTGGAAAACGCTATACAGGGAATCCGAGGAAACACGCGTATCGACTCGCGATCTGCCGATACGAGCTCCAATTTTGAATTCCTCGGGAAATATGCTATAGATTTGACGGAGAAAGCCCGGAAAGGTGAATTGGACCCTGTCATTGGCCGAGACGTGGAAATCAGACGATGTCTACACGTGCTAGCCAGGCGAACAAAGTCAAATCCCTGCCTTATCGGTGATCCTGGTGTAGGGAAAACCAGTGTAGTGGAAGGCGTGGCCCAGAGGATCATTGATAACGATGTGCCGACGGTTCTGCAGAACTGCAGGCTGTTTGCTCTTGACGTAGGAGCTCTGAAGGCCGGTGCCAAATACCAGGGAGAATTTGAGGAACGGCTGAAGGGAGTGCTGAAGGAGATTGAAGAATCAGATCAGATGATCATTCTGTTCATTGACGAGATTCACATGCTTATGGGCGACGGTAAGACCGACGCAGCTAATCTGCTGAAGCCTATGCTGGCCCGAGGCCAATTACACTGCATTGGAGCGACTACCATCACTGAGTACCGGAAATATGTTGAAAAAGACGGAGCTTTTGAGCGGAGATTCCAGAAAATCGACGTCAAAGAGCCCACAATCCAGGAAACAGTGGCTATTCTCCGAGGACTGCAGAATAAGTATGAAATCCACCATGGAGTGAGAATTCTAGACTCTGCTTTGTTCACTGCAGCTCAGCTCGCTTCCCGATACCTTACATACCGTAAACTACCTGATTCAGCCGTAGATCTTATAGACGAAGCAGCAGCAGCAGTAGCAGTCACACGGGACTCTAAGCCTGAAGAACTGGATAATATGGAAAGACAGCTGCAGCTTGTTCAGGTGGAGATTCGAGCGTTGGAAAGAGACGCAGATACGGATGCTCATACTAAGGAAAAACTGCAACAGGCCAGACAGAAGGAAGCCAGTATTTTAGAGAAGCTGAAGCCGCTGCGGGAAGCCTTCCAGGAAGAACGTGCGGGCCATGAAGAGCTGAATCAGCTGAAGCGGAAGCTGGAAGATCTGAAAGTGAAGATGCAGGACGCAGAACGTCGCAACGATATCGGCACCGCGTCAGATCTCAAGTACTTTGCTATTCCGGATATCCAGAAGAAGATCAGCGAGCTGGAAATGGCTGAGAAGGACGATTCGCTAACACACAATGTAGTGGACTCTGAAATCATTGCCGACACTGCAGCTCGGCTCACTGGCATTCCAGTATCGAAACTGACTCAGACTGAGAATGCTAAGCTCATTAATATGGAACGGGAACTGAGCAAACAGGTAGTGGGACAGCCAGAAGCTATTAAAGCAGTTTCCAATGCTGTGAGACTGTCTAGGGCTAATTTGGCTAACCCGAATGCTCCTCCTAGTTTCCTGTTTTTAGGTCTTTCTGGTTCTGGTAAAACTGAGCTGGCAAAGAAGCTTGCAGGGTTCCTGTTTAATGACGAGAAAGCCATCACCAGAATTGACTGCTCTGAGCTGTCTGAAAAGCACAGCGGGTCTAAACTGATTGGTGCTCCTCCAGGGTACGTCGGGTACGAAGAAGGTGGTATTCTCACTGAAGCACTCATCAGGAAACCGTACTCTGTTGTGCTGTTTGATGAAGTAGAAAAGGCGTCTCCAGATGTGCTGACTATTCTGCTACAGGTGCTGGACGATGGACGAATCACTTCTAGCGCAGGTAAAGTCGTTAACTGTGCAAACTGCTTGATTATTATGACGTCTAACCTCGGGGCTGAGTACATTAACAGAAGTACTTCTAGCCATATTGACGATGTGACGAAAGAACTGGTTATGTCAGCTGTCAAGGCTCATTTCAAGCCGGAATTCCTGAATCGTATCTCGTCGATGGTGGTGTTCAACAGGCTTTCCAAGAAGGCTATCAAGAAGATTGTGGATATTCGTCTACGTGAGATCAACGAACGTCTATCTGCGAACAATAAGAAGATCAAAGTGGAAGTTAACGAAGAGGCAATTGAGTATCTCTGCAAACATGGGTACTCTAAAGACTTGGGAGCTCGGCCGCTCAACAGGCTTATTCAGAATACAATTCTCAACAAGCTGGCTGTGCTGTTGCTGAGAAATCAGGTACGGGACGGTGAAACTGCTCGTGTAGTGTTGAACGCAGCTGGAGAGATTGAAGTATTGCCTAATCATGAGCCTGATACTACTGAGGAGCCTATGGAACTGGATGATTCTGAAGACGAGGACGAGGCGATGTCTGACGATGAGGAATTGGATTAAATACGGTGAGATACGATACGTCTAGCGTGTATATATAGAGGAATAAAGCTAAATAAAGCGAATGATGAGTTGTTTTAGAGTGTAGTTATGGAATAGGATAGGAGATGAGGTGCGTAGCAGCTGAAAGGGACGCAATAGGGTCTGTTATGTGTGTAGAAATGGGGGATATGGCAGACAGGATATGGAATTCACGTTAATGGGCGGCCCAAGTAGCTGAATAGTGAGACAATTGGCTCAGAAATAGCGATTCCTGGTGTTGAAATCATCGAATTGCTTCCCCGGATGGAATTTTTCATGATAACCTCACGTCTCTTCTCAAGTATCCTTTCTAACATCACGTCTCCGCGCAGAAGTACCCTCGGGTGTCGTCTTCAGCGATTAGGAGGAGAAATGCTGGCTATATTGATGTAAAATTGAATTATTATTATCTTTTCTAGAGAACATTGTTTATTTTCTTTTTCTGTAGGGTGTATATTAGAGGATCAGCCGACAGCTGACACTTTTAACCACTACTGTTGCTCCGTTTACTCTGGAATGAAGCTGATCTTTATTGATTACCTAATGATTTAATAGGATGGGTTTCTGAAAGATTCGAAGCAGTTTCGGAAGGAATTAAAGGAATCTCCAGAGGTTTAGATGAGTTTTTTGGAGCTCTAAATGAGTTCTACAGCTTAATTGAGTCCCCAATCAGAGTAATGATAACACTAGGTAGCATCTATTAAGGCTATACTTTCTCTAAACCCAAGCAAGAGCATACAGCTCTGTCGAAGTAGGAGTAGTTGAAGATTATCTGCTACGGAATGATAATGGCGATTAGAATGCTGTGATTCAAACGAGGGAAATTCCTGGAATTACTAGCACCGTCAACTTTCTACCGTCCCTGCGGCTCGGATTCTTGGCTAAGCTGGTCAACGTTATCAACAGAATTCTGAACATTTCGTCTGTTTTGGAGTGATGTATCTTTTCTTCTCTCTTCTATCTCAGCCCACAAATCCTTATATCCCCGCTTTTATACCTCCTACCTCCTACTTCCTCTCCTGCCTCTACTCCCAATCCCGATAGTCATATCATGTATTATACATCATAATCTTCCTCAAACCCATTAACTGTAAGTCTCAATCAAAGTATCACGCAAATTGCCCGAAATAGACTCCGGCTGAGCATCCTGTAAACGGAAAATCGACTCTATAACGCTCAGCTCAGGCGATGTCGTGTCCAAACCTGTCACAGCAAGCCAGTCGTTCACCACCATGCCAGCACCCACTACTGAGGACCCACGATTAATCGTACCGGCTACCAGAGGAACCTGTAGTAGAGATGACAGCTCTTCCTGGTCTTGAACGCTCGTTTGAGGATGCACGAGACCCCCCTGGTTCGACAGCGCACAGTAACTTCCTACAAGGACATTCCCAGCAATAGTCTGTCTGAACACTTCGACCCCCAGCGTATCAGCAATGATTTCTTCAGTTTCTCTCTCTATATCAGGATGAACAAGTGCTACATAGTCATTACAGCAGATAACGTTTCCCAGAGCAGACAGCCGCTCTTCCACGCGCAGGACTTTCACGCTGTCGGGCAGACTGTTCCGCAGGTGCATGAGTTCCTGATCTGTGGTCTGCGTGGGCACCAGGAGTCCTCTACGGTTTCCAGCAGTCATTCGTCCTACTATTCGGCTTCCTGCAATTGTAGCATGTGTGATGGGGATGACGTCGGCGACTTCGGCTTCGAAAGTGCTGTAGAAGTTTTCCGAGCCGCCTACAGCGACCAGACAGTAGGAGTTGGTCAGCTTCGAGAACACTCCGATCTCATTGGAGTTCTCAAATTGAGCACGAGTAGCCATGAGTAGTATGGGTAGTATGAGTAGTATGAAGTGTGGCTAGAAGTTCCAGTTTCCAGTGTTTCAGGGCTCAGAGGGAAAAATCGGCCGAGGAAATGTCTTGAGTAGGGTTTCTGAGTATATTAGGACGCAGAAATGAGGAGAAAAGGTTATAATAGTAGCCGAACTGGCTGGTGCTGTTAATCTCTCGGAAGGAATGTGGCGTTCCCTTAGTAAATAAAATTTTTGTCGCTCGGGAAAAGTTTTCAGGGTGGGATTTGGGACGGATAAAGTGGGGTGAGATGTGAAGTGGGAGGTGTATGCGGGGTGAGACGTGAAGTAGGGAAGCGGAAAGTGAGATGAGATGTGAAGTGTGTGAAATGAGGAAAAGAGAGGAGAAGGCGGGAAAGAGAGCGGAAAAGTGGATATTTCGGATTGTCGGAAGTGGTCAACAGAAGGGCAAAAGGTACAGATAGTCTGCTGTAACCACAATAGTTGATTATTACCACACTCTGCTGAGATCCCTCAGCATATCAGTACACCACCACCAGAGTGAGACCCGAGGTCCCCCCTGCTGCCTAAGAACCCCCTTGTTCACATATCCTATTATTCTACACGTTCTGCGGTATTTATATAAAACCCACCACTACTTTAGCTATAAACCAGCCGCCAGCTATCTATTTTCCACCTTTTTTCACCCGTTCACCCCCCTTGTCACACCGAAAACCCCTGCTTTCCCTCCACATCCCACCCCATATAATCTCCGCTTTCAGGTCTCCGCTTTCCCAATTCCGGAAACAATCCCAATTCTCGGTATTCTCAAATTTCCGTCCCTCGGCTTCGTTCCGCCGATCCTCCGAACTACCGATAAATCCACAAATCCACAGCTTTCTCGGCACATCCTGCACACAAAATCAACTCTACAGTCCCGAGATTCCAAATCTCACCTTCAATCCCCTCAATAAACCCTTCAAACCCCATTCAATGGACTCCTACGGGTAAGCATCGCATATATATATCAAATTTCACCCCATATATACCTATAATAAACTGCTTCAACCCCGCTTTCAGCCTACTAACAAGCCACAGAATCGACCGCAGCACTCTGCGGGGCGACGCGCTTTTCCGCCTGGCGAAAGCCGATTTTTCTTGGGACAAAAACCTCGGTGTGGGCAACAATCAGGGCCTTAAGTTCTTTGATCGCGACATTTTGCCGACTCGGGAAGCGAAAACGCGTCATACGCGGCTTGTCGACGCGCCAGATGATCTTTCGGCGATTCTCACTGTTCTGCGCGCCTCCGGGCCCGAGGAAAGTGGCGCAGCAGCCTCGGAACGGAATTTAGAACCGAATTTGGAACCGAAATCGGGGCTGAAATCGGAAATTCACCCTATGACTTACGGGGAGTTCCAAATTCTGGAAGCGCTGTGCCGCGCGGCTCCGTTTGCGGCCACAGCGGAAGTGGCGTCCGTGTTTGTGGCGCAGATCTCGGGATATGTGCGGGACGCGCCACGGCAGAAATTCGGACCCTCGGCTAAATTCTGGTCCGATCCGCGCGGGCCCTGGTTTTCCCTGTCTAAATTACTCTTCACAGCGCTGGGAACTCTGGCTGTGAAGTTCGAATCTCTGGTGCCGCAGTATGAGGAGATTTATTTCCGGTTTTTACACTCTGTACGCGTAGTTGTAGACTCTGTAGGCGACCAGTCAGGTGCTGAATTGAACCCTGACGAGGTTTTCCCCGTAGTTTTCTGTTTTCTGGGTTTACTGGACACGCTGGCGGACGGCGCGGTGGTCCACAAGCTGCGGCACTACGAGCCGTTGTTGGAGATTTGTTCTCCGGGGCTTTTTTCCGTTGTCGATCGGCTGACGGAGCGGTTTCGGAGTCCTGCGGTGTTGCCGGAGGATATTCTGAGTATTGACGGGCGGCTGAGTCCCCGGGAGACGGCTGTGCCGACGCTGCAGGTTGCTGGGCCCGATGGGGCTGTTTCTGTGGCTTCTGTGGCTTCTGCTGCGCCTCCTGAGCCACATTCTTGGTCCCATTTGTACCACCAGTACCTCGGGCTAAAACAACCGCTCAGCTCCGCACTCCTGAAAATGAAACTCGCCGTAGTCGCCGGCGCACTGGCCCGCACAGCACTCGTAGGCCTCCCACCGGGAGGAAGCGTATTTGAGCATATACTAACCACAGAACTGCCACAGGCCAAGCTCGGCATCCCGCTGGACTCCGAGGGCAGCCTGACAGACCCGAAAGTGGACCGCGCGCACCTCCGGCGGCTTGTACAGCTGCTAATGAGGGCGCTGGCTGCACTGGAAGTGGACGCGTCGGCTCAGCCTGCGGAAACGGAATTGTGTTTCCAGGCCAAAGCGGTGACGATGGAGAGTTTTGCCATTTGCCTGGTGTACGGCTGTCTGGAGATGCCGCTGCTTGCGGCCGTGATTACGGAGTCGCTGGTGAATGTGGCTGAGTGTTTCCATTCTGAGCTTGGAGTGGCAGTTTTCGGTGTAGGGTGTGTGGCGTGTTTGGCTGGGGATAACCAGATTGGGGAACTGATTACTAAAGGGTTCTACGATTTGGTGGTTCAGCCACATTTCCCTGAAGAGAATTTAGCCACTGTGGCGCGGTATTTGGGCTGGGGGCTGAACGGCCTGTCGCAGGACGCGTTGGTGACGATTATCTACGCGTTGAGCAACACGCTGGCCGGCGGAGTCAGCGGGCCGAGCGGCGGAACTGCCGTTTCGGGTGTTTCGGGCATTTCGGGAGGCGCAGCAGCCACCTCAGCCACCGCGGCAGCCACAGCAGCCTCCGGAGACCTCGGAACCGCCACCGCTCGGCACGCCGTGCACGCCATCGTCCTGCTGACAAAACACTACGGCGACGACCGCATAAACACCATGGCAGTGTCGATGCTGGGCCAGAAACTCGGCGGAGGCGCCACACCGCTTGCCGAAGTTGTGCTGACCGGGCTGGCAGAGCTGGGAGCGGCAGTTGGGGAAAACGAGTTTGGAATCATTCTGAAACAGTTTTCCGCGCAGGTTCGGGCCGCTTTCAAATCTCCGTTGGCAAGTTCGGAGTTGCCGAAATGCCACAAAGCGTTAATGCTGCTCAGCGGGCAACTCAAGCCGACGCATCCTCGGTATTATCAATATCTCCGAGCTCTGCTTACAGAGATAGTGAACCGAGGAGACGTTTTAGTGTTGGAACACCACAGATCGCACGTAGAAATCTCTGCTGTGGCTGAGGAAATCGGGTTTTTCCTCCGTCCCGTGGCTGCGCTGTTGCCGAGTGTTTCCGAACCGCCATTGCAAGTAACCGAGCTGTCTTTAGTGGCGTTGTTTGCTAACACGTGGTACAATATGGTAGTGCACGGGTTCGGCTTGTCAGCCACACCGACGGCTCGGTTCCGATCGGAGTTGCTGACTGTGGCGCACTCGTCTCCGCCTTTGGCTTCCGAATTATCCTCGGGAAAAGCGGAAACGTCCCTGGATTTGAATCCCGTATTAAAACGCGGATCCTCCAACCACAATGTAAAAGATCTGAGAGCTGTGATGGCCAAACTGTTCCGCATGAATTCTCTCGAGTTGAAGACCATTTCGTACCCGAAACTCATGTTTGTTTCTGCTGCTTTGCTCCTAGAAACTCTGAGAGCTTCCACGGGGGTTTCCACTCAGATCTTCCGCTATTTCTATGACCGGAACGTCAGGGAAAGCGACGCTGGCCGTTTCCTCCCTGGCCTGGCCCGCCAGGCTACGAAATCGTACCTGGGCCACGTGCTGCGGGGCGGAGACCCCCAGTTTGCTGCCGAAAGAGTCAGCGGCCAGTTGGCCCGACTTTTGGTGTTTGCATGTGACAGAATCGAGCCACTGCAGCACGCGGCAGCCGCCTGTGCCGATAAATTTATACAGACGGCTCCTTGGGCTTTGTGTCAGCGTGAGCCGCTTTTCACCTTGCTGGATTTGCTCACAGTACTCGGGCGGGCCTGTGTAGATTCCGCTGCGAGCCAGTATGCGCCACAGGCAGTTTTGCGGAGTGGCGTGACGGGAGTGGCGCTGGTGCTGTCTGCATCGCGGGCTCGGCGAGTTGCCACGCTCAGGGCTGTGGCTGAGAAAGGCTGGGGGTGGGCGCAGGCGGCTTTAGCGGTGGCGCCGTACGATTTGAAGGCGCTGCTGCAGGTTTACAGTGCGCAGCCTGAGCCGAAGCCGAGTTTGCAGCCGAGTTTGAAGGGGCAGCGGCTTCCGGGGGCTGAAATTGAGGCTGAGAGTGCGGAGGCGCAGTTTGAACATTATGAGGCAAGTGTGGCGCAGTTTGAGGCGCAGGTGGCGCAAGTGCACGGCGATTTGGCTCTCGGAGTGACTTTTGCGCTCCGAGTGGCCGCCGCAGTGCCGGCGTCAGACGCAGAAATGCAGGAAGTGTGCGCCACAGTTACTGGGGCGGACGCGGCTGCTGGCGACGTTGTTTCGGGTTATTTGAGCCAGCTGAGTTGGCGCAGCAGTTTCAAAAACCCGGTTTTCCGGCGTATGGTGGCGAATGTGGCGGATGACCCTGTGGCGTTCCGGCAGGCTGTCGGGTCGGAGTTGGCGAAGCTGCGGGTCGTTTCGGAGGTTCTGGCGAAAGCTGGAGGCGCAGGAGGCGCAGCAACGGAGTTGAAATCCGTAGGCGGAACGGCAAATGGAGTACAAATCGTAGTATCCGACGAAACGGCCGATTCAGCCACCGGCATAGCCACCGGCTTAGCCACCAGCTCAGCCACAGCTGCAGCCACCGCTGCAGATCTTATCCATACTCTTGCCGGTTTTGTAATCCTCTCCCCGTCTCCGGCCCGCACTTCCCCACTGTCTTCCACCGCCATCGAACTGGTCCGGAAAGCCGTAGAACTGCCCTTCCTGTACTTCACAGGCCCGCTGATCAAACACGCCACCGCAGTGTGGCAAACAATCATTTCGGAACGTCCTGCGGCGCAAACATTCCTTCTTTCGGAACTGCTGGCACATTTCCAAGCCACCGTGCGCCACCAGGTCGGCCTTTTCTCCCGTAGTTATGATTTGCCGCCTCCGGAAGTTGTGCAAATGCAGTATGCGCCTTCGGACGCCACCGAGCTTGCCGCGTCTGCCCGAGCCGCTTCCGAAGCCCTTGCGCCACACCGGCATCTGCTGCGGGTCCTTCCGTCGCATTTCCACGCCTCTGTGCACTCCAGCGACCACGTGCTCAAACTGTACACGCAGTTTATGCAGGGAGCGCTCGCAGGGCTCGTGACCAGCGGCTCTCGGCATCCGTTTGCGCGGCTTGTGCGGTTCGGGCTTATAGAGTTCGGCTTAGCCGTGCTGGCGGAACACACACGGCTGCGGACGCGGGTTCGGGACGAATTGGCGGCTCAGCTGCTGTCTGCGGCGCTGGCATGGTTTGAAGTTCCGTGCCAGCGGTCGTTTGGCGGCAATACGTTGAAAATGAAGACCGACTTGCGGGTTTTGCAACGTGTGGGGGCTGCCGTGCGGGGTTTGGAGGCTCAGGGGCCGCAGGGGGCTCAGCTGATACCGCAACGGGATGTATTGGTGGCGTTTCTGGCTGATGAGATTGTGAAACTAGAGGCTTGGCTCGAACCGTTACAAACGCGGGAACAGCGGTATTTTGGAGTCAATGGCGCGTCTGTGGCGTTGGTAGAAGCCGCTTGGAGGCTCAGCGGGTCTCTGGCCGTGCAGCTGGTTGTACGGTATCCTGGTGGCGCAGCAGAGAAACGGTTAGTAGAGTTGGTGGCTCAAAATCCGTTGCGGGTGGCGCAGTGTCCAGAAGCGGCAGAATTCCTTCTACAGGGCCCTGCAGCGTCACGGGATTCCCTGCTGCTGTGGCGCGAAGTCGGCCCGCTTCGGGCTATCAATCTTTTCCTCCCGCCACAGTCTGCAGGCCCAATTGACCCAGTAGTGGTGCAGTACGCTATGAGAAGCTTGGAAAGCCACGATGTGCACGTCACGTTCTTCTACGTGCCGCAAATAGTGCAATGTCTGCGCCACGACGATCTCGGATACGTAGAACAGTTTATTCTGGAAACAGCGCAAATCTCTCAGCTGTTTGCCCACCAAATACTGTGGAATATCAAGGCTAACGCGTATAAAGACGAGGAAGGCACTATTCCGGACCCTATAGAGCCGAAATTCTCGGCATTGGTCAAGAAAATGATCTCCAAGCTCCGGCCTGCGGATCGGGAATTCTACGAACGGGAATTCCGGTTCTTTGACACTGTGACGCAAATCTCGGGGGCTTTGAAACCGTATATCCGTAAGACGAAAGCGGAAAAGAAGACGAAGATAGACGAAGAAATGGCTAAAATCGTAGTAGAGGAAGGCGTGTATCTTCCCAGTAATCCCGATGGCGTAGTAGTAGGAATTGATCGGAAATCTGGCCGTCCGCTGCAAAGCCACGCCAAGGCACCGTTCATGGCGACTTTCCGGATCCGGAAGCCGTCCGTAGGAGAAGTGTGGCAGTCAGCCATGTTCAAAGTCGGAGATGACTGCCGGCAGGATATGCTTGCTTTGCAGATCATCTCCGTGTTCCGAGCTGTGTTTGAAGCATCTGGGCTTGATGTTTATGTGTTCCCTTATCGGGTTACTGCGACGGCTCCAGGATGTGGCGTAATCGACGTCCTGCCGAACTCCGTGTCTCGCGATATGCTGGGCCGAGAAGCGGTCAACGGGCTTTACCAGTATTTCACGACTAAATTCGGCTCGGAAGAGTCAGCCGAGTTTGAAACAGCCCAGAGTAATTTTGTAAAAAGCTTAGCAGCGTATTCTGTAATCTCATACCTGATTCAGTTCAAAGATCGCCACAACGGGAACATAATGTATGATGATCAGGGCCATATTCTGCATATAGATTTTGGATTCTGCTTTGATATTGTTCCTGGCGGGGTAAAATTCGAAGCAGCGCCTTTCAAGCTCACACACGAGATGATGCAGGTGCTGGGCGGATCTAGCAGGACTCAGGCGTTCCAGTGGTTTGAAGAATTGTGTGTGAAGGCGTTTTTGGCGTCCCGGCCGCATGCAGAGACGATTGTGCAGTGTGTGATGCCTATGCTTGAATCGGGGCTCCCCTGTTTCAAAGGAATGACGACGGTGAAGCGGCTGCGGAAGCGGTTTGTGCTGCACAAGTCTGATCGGGAGGCGGCGTTGTATATGCGGGGGTTGATTCGGAAGAGTATGGAGTCGTTGTATACGAAGGGGTATGATGAGTTCCAGCGGTTGACTAATGGGATTCCGTATTAGTGAGAGGTCTGTGGGGTTAAGAGTAAGAGTAGAGTTGAGAGTTGAGAATTAAGAGTTGAGAGTTGAGGAGTTAAGAATTTTGAGATTTAAGTATTTGAAGAATATTATATGTTTTGAGTGTTTTAAGTGTTCTAAATGTTGTATGAAGAGTTAAAGAGTTGAAGTGCTTTCCGTGTTTCCATGTTTTTCATTTTTCCCTGTTTTCCGTGCTGGAAAGTTGAAATTCTCGTCAGGTATTTTGAGGACTCAAGTAATCCTGCGTCCTTTTCGAGTTTCCTTTTTATTGTTTACGATTTCTGGCGTTGCTTAATTGCTTCTTTGGTCTTTTCACACCGTTTTAAAGATTTATATCTATCAGGTTTCAGGGAAGGAAGTTAAGAGTTTAAAGGAATTCCTAAGGAGATGATGGTGTTTGATGGATGAGGGAAATCCAGGGAAAATCAGAGATTCAGGGAAACTTCAGGGAATTTAAGGGGAATTTAGGGAAATAAGGGAACCCAGGAATTCTGGATTTGAACAGTAGACGGTACGGAAGAATAACGAGACTCTCAGGAGACGGAGGGACGTTTTAAACTCCGAGAAATTACATGAAAAGGGGAGATAAAAATTGGCAGAGCACAGAGGATAGATGAAGTGAGAAGAAGGCAGGCAGTTGTAGAGTTCAATGTGGATGTGTGACGGAAGCTTGACACTTACAGGTATCAAGCACGACAGCAGGGGAAAAATATATGTGTAGGAGACAGAAATCAGCACCAGAACAGGTGGATATCTCCATATAATTCTATACCGGGGTTTATATCTTTAAGAAGACTGAAAAGAATATGAGGAGGAGGAGGAGGTGAGGAGTATGAGAGAACATATGGAGAGGATCAGAAGTGAGAGGAGACTATCAGCCTATCAGCCTAACAGCCTATCAGCCTAACAGCCTATCAGCCTATCAGCCTATGGAACCATTAAACCATCAAGAAATAGAAGACCAATCTATCAACTCTTTGATATCCCTCCCAGTCCATCAGCTTCCACGAAATACATTCCTAACGACAGTAACCACTAGAACAATCTTATGGATGTCTTAATCACCTTCTACACGATTATCAAGCTATTCTAAGACTAATTCTCTCAGCAATACTCATAATAACACACCCAAGGTATCAACCACATCCCATTGAATACAATTCAATCAATAAAATACATTGAATAGAAATTAATAAATACAATACATTGAATACATATTAATAAATAAACCCACAACTTCCATAGCTACTAACTGCTAAAAAAAGAAGCCGTCCTGGCGATTTTCAACAGCCAAAAATTCATGAATAAAAGGGAAAAGTCTAAGAATAGCTGAAGGAAAACTCCATTACCTCGGAGAAAACCGCAGTAAAAGATAGAAAGATAGAAAGATAGAATATGAGTATTACAGGTACCTTACCCATAGGAATATCATCCTGTTTGCTCGACCCTCTTGCCCTTTACTTGAATCCATTCTTTTCCCTCGTCCTTCCTTCCAAGCTGCAGACCGTCCAAAAAATACCAGATATTATTACAACCACTATACCTTACACACCGCCAAATACCCAAACCAGTTTCAAGCCACCAGAAACGGATCCTCTGAACCACCCAGAGCCGCCATTTTCACCGGAGAAATCCTCAGCCCATTCGCCATTTTCTCGGGAGACAATCTGAGCCCGTCGGTCACAGATTTCACCTTCCGGGGGCTCTTAGGCTTGTCTACCCGGACAGGACTCCTGGAAAGGGGATCATCTGCACCTCCGACACAGATATTCCTTTGCTTATGCCTCATCAGAGCATCATTCCTTGAGAAACTCTTCCCGCACTCACAGAAACACTCCTTGGCTTGGTGAATCTTCAAATGCCTCGTCAAATCATGCTGTCTGACAAATCTCTTGTGACAATGAGGACACGGGAAAGGCCTGTCGCAGAGATGAGTCTGAACGTGTGATCTGACGTTATACCGTCTAGTAAACGTCTTTCCACAGCCTTCAAACAGGCAAGTGTACAGTCTATTCTCGTCTGGGCCCAGAACATACGTATCTATGTGCCCTGGGGGCAGTGTAGATGCCTTTTTCACCTCTAATTTCGACCTATGGCTTGCCTGGAGACGAATCATATCGTTAATCTTAAACTGAGGCGAAGCTGAGATTATAGGAGTCCATTCTACGGGTGCGCGGGTTTCCTGGTGTGTCTCGTCTTCCGAGTGGTGTTCTGGGAAGTAGAGATCTTCCAGGCGGGGTTCGTGGAGCTGCTGCGGGGCTGGTGGGGCTAGAGGGGCTTCTGAGGGGTCTACACCTTCTGGGGGTTCTTTAGCTTCAAGCGTCAGAGGCTGAGACCACTGCGGGGAGCAAGGCGGGGACTGCGGGGCTGTGTGGGGTTCTGGCGGGGTAGTACCGGCTGACAGGTTCGGCGGAGAGTAGAAACTGGCCCTGTAGAGTTCAGGCGGTTGTGGATCCAGGAGTTCAATCCCGAGGCCGAGGCCAACGCCGACTCCCAGCGGAGTTTCGGGTCTTTCAAGTCTTTCAAGTCTTTCAGGTCTTTCAAGCCTTTCGGGTCTTTCAAGCCGAACAGACCTTTCAGATCTTTCGGATCTTCCTGGCCTTGTGGGGCTTTCCTGTTGGAGTTCCTGCTGAAGTTCCTGCTGAAGTTCCTGCCGTATTTCTTGCTGAAGTTCCTGCTGAGTTTCCCGATGACTTTCCTGGTGGTGCTGAGCCTGTAAAGCTGCTTTCTGCTTCAGGATCTGTCGAGCCCGATGTGCCTGTTTAGACGGAGACGACTGAGGTTGAGGAGAAGGGAATTGGAAACTCCGTGGATGCGTTTTTATAATGAAATCCTGGCTAGGGTCATTATCTGGGATTGTAGAGCTTCCAGAAGGCGGGACCTGCCAAGAAACATCCGAAGAATTCTTTTCTGAAGGCTCAGAACTGTCATTGTCTTCCTCAACGGATTTCCGAAGAAACTGGTCAATGGAAGATCGGAAATCTGACGAAAACCCGAGTCCTGCGCCGTCTCCAAAGCTCCGAGTCAGCGAAATAGAACCAGAAGATGTGAAAGTGGGTGGGAGTCCAAATATAGCTAAACCGCTAGGTTTCTTTTTATGACCTTTCTCAAAAGCTGGTTCAGGCTTTGAATACGGGAAGCTGAGATCTTGGAAATCCTCTAAAGTGTTATCCAGTACGGCAGTGAGGTCGTAGGGCTGATCTGCTAAAGTAGTAGTAGGATCTGTTGCGTTTATAGTTGAATCTTCAGGGAAATCTGCGTAAGGGAAAGGCGAGAAAACTCCCTGGTGTTTCTGAAGGATAGACTGAGGAGTCGGGATTGTTGCCGAGGAGGCGGGCATTGTGCGGCGCGGAGGGCTGAGGAAATCAGCTGGAGCTCCGTGTTGTTTCATAGTGAACTCAGAATTACCGAGATCAGGAGGAGATATCCATGGAGAGGAGTATTTATTCGTCTCATCGACGATACGCAGCGCAGATTTCATATTGATTTACACAGGGATAATGGTGGTTCTTCCGAGAAGACCAGCTTCTTTGCTGTGAACTCGCCAGGAGTGGGAAGCAGTAGGTCCAGCCTTGGAAGATTTCTCTTGACCAGCAAGAGATCCACGGTATAAGCAAGGGGTTTATAGAAGAACAGTATATGTGTGTTTATAGTGCAGAAATTAGAGATTTGATTCTGCTAGATGGTTACTGGGTGGAACTGCTTAGGAATTGTTAGAAGATAGTATTATAAGACAGCAAGCAGCATGGAAGGCAGCAGCAATGAGTAAACATTTTTCCTGTTTTACGAGGAATAGAGGTAGAAAGAACCTGCCAGGGCGCATGTTGCTCTGAAACTTGACATCATCCGAGGGATAATCCTGATATGGAAGCGTCCTTCGCTTACATCTGGCTAGCTAGGAACACTGTGAGATTGATTTAATGTGCGAGCAATTGATGAAAAGATAATGTAGAATAGTTTTCTCTTTCAAGGTGATAATTGAAAAATTCCCAAATTGGCAATATATAAACATGAATTCGCTGTCCGGACGAGTCACGTGTGTCCCGAGGGAGGTTTAAAGATAAAAATATGCACGTGACATGTCCGGCCAGATACCGGACAGTTATCAGAAATTTTTTTTTTTCAGTTAGATGAGGTGAGATGAGGAGTAAAAAGAGAGGAAAAGAGTGTATAAATTCTGTTAGATTATTTAACCCCTGGAGTCACTGGATTGATATTAAAGGATTCTGCTGCTTTTGCTTAAATTCTGACAGAAAAACCGGCACAATGGGCCTCACATTAGCAGAGCAGATAGCAAGTCTGACTAAAGCTCCTGAAGGTATGATATAATTGATATAATGTATGAATCGTAAAGATATAAATGAATACCCGCTAACATGCTGCAGACTACGATATAGAAAATGAAGGATTTGGCGACGGACTCAGCGGAGACGAAGCCCACAGCCAGGAACGCGAAGAAAACTCCCGTGACCACTATGTAGAAGCTCCAAAGAGTCGACTACGACAGGCTAACCTGCTTTTAGAAGATGAAAAATATCAGGGCCGCAAGGCGAGTCGGCAGGAGCTTTTTTCCGGTGGGAACGGACACAAAGACGCGTTTGGCAGCGACGAGGACGCGTCGGAAGCCGACGGAGACTCGGAAGACTCGGAAGTTCACGGAAGTTCGTTTGATTCAGAATCCTTGCATTCTGACGCGTCAACAGAGTCCCACGGCGAGTCTGAAGACGACGGAGAAGACAGGGAAATGCACGATGCGGAGGAAACACAGAACACAGAAGCTGACAGCCGGAGGGCGAAACTGCTAGCCTTAATGGACCAGGAGAAGCATTCGGTAACGAAACGGATAAACGATACATTGAGAGCAGAAGCCAGTAAGGGATTCCGTATTACACGACAGCAGGCAGTGTTTGACGGTCTTGTAGACTCGCGAATAGCATTCCAGAAAGCCCTGACAGAAGCTAATAGGCTGCCGTTGGCTGGAGACGTGACGCAGGAGTTATTAGAAGAAACCGGAACTGAGATTCAGCCAGTAAAAGACGCTCTGTACTCTCTATTGGACGAAGTGGTTTCTACTAGGAGGAATATGATGCTGCAGGACGGTGTGGCGGAGAAACTGGCGGGAAACTCGGGTAAACACAGTCTGGAAGCAGCTATAGAGACGTGTGAACAGTTTGATAGGAAGCTGGAAACATTCCGAGAATCTACGTTGAATAAATGGTCAGCAAAAGTACAGTCAGCTTCTGGATTGTCAGCTCTGCAGTCCAGCAAGTTCAGGGCGATCAACCAGTCCGCTGCTGTACAGGTATCAGCTGCGTTGGCAGACGTTGATCGGCTAGTAGAGAGAACTCAGCTGAACAGATCTGGCGCAGTCCCACTGGGTTATGAGGGATCAGCAGATGGTAAGACGGAGAAATCTGGGACTGGATTGAAGGATTCAGCAATGAAGGAGAAGTTGGAGTACATTTTCGACGATACAGACTTTTACAGGTTACAACTACGGGAGTTTGTAGACAAGAAAGTGAATGAGTCTTCATTAGCCGGTGGACAGTTCAAGATTGCGAAATCCAAAGTGAAGAAAGTAGTGGATACAAGGGCTTCGAAAGGGCGGAAGCTGCGGTATCATGTACAGGAGAAGCTAGAGAATTTTGAGGCGCCGCAGCAGACGTTCACGTGGACTGAGGATCAGATTGATGAGCTATTCAGTGGCCTGCTGGGCCGGAGAATCCGTATTGAGGAGCAGTCAGAGGCAGAGAGCAGTTCTGAGGAAGAAGCGGAAGAAGACGAGATTCAGGGAGGTCAAGGGTTACAGATTTTTGCATGAGGTAGTCGAGTCTTAGCTTTAGTCTGACCTGAGTGTTTTCTTCCTCTGTAATATAGCTCTGATACAGCATTCCATAGCATACATTCTACTACGTTCTACATGCGAGTAAGGGACGGAGAATAAAATCTGCATTTCTAGAGGAAAGAGGAGTAGGGGAGTAGGGGAAGAGAGGAGTAGAGGAATAGGAGTAGAGGAATAGGGGGGTAGAGGAATACTGGACTAGAGGATATGAGAATACAAGAATACTGGAATAGAAGAATACAGGAATACAGGAATACAGGAATACAAGTATATATGTATACTGGAATACAGGTATACAGGTATACTGGAATTCATCCTACTACATCTACTACACCCTACTACACCCTACTACACCCTACTACACCCTACTACATCCTATTCCACTCTACACACGACGGGAGACTAAAATCTGCATTTCTAGTCAATATATAGTAGTCAGAATACGGGAATACATCCTACTACATCCTACTACATCCTGTTAAGTCGTATAGGACTTTCTTTCGATTCACACCTGTTTCACTTCAACACATCCTACTACATTCTACTCCACTACACACGCGACCGGAGACTACCTGCTGCATTTCTACCCAATATATAGCACACAATACAGGAAAAATATCTCTAATATTCTCATTATTCCTCTCATTCCTCCCATTCCTCCCATTCCTCTCATTCCTCCATTTTTCACCCCGAGCCGATAAATCCCATTTTCGATTACATAATCTCTTTTCCTCCCTCCCACCTCACGTCTCCCCCCACCAGGTGTTGAGGTGTGCTCCTACGTGGATGGCAAACAATTGATAAAAACGGCTTGATTGCCAGCAGATGAGACCAGAAAAACCAGTTAAATACCTCACTTTTCTCACCCAAATTCCACTTTTCCTCTACTTAATTCTCACCCCGGTTCACCTGCCAATTCACACATTCCGCCCTGACATTCTGCGGTCTTTTGCACGCCCTTCTGACGCACCTGTCTGACTTATCAAAATGCCACCCAAAGCTGACTGGGAGAAATGGAAGTCCTCAGGGGATGAGGAGAAGAAAGACGAGAATATCGTGCCTCTGAGCGAGGGAGATATCCAGGTACTCAAGTCATATGTAAGTTGATAGTTTGCTCCTTTTATATTCTGTAGGCTGTAGTTGTAGCTGTAACTGTAGGATATATAAGCACATCAATATATACCGTAGTACTAACCATCCAGGGCGCCGCTCCATACGGCGAACAGCTCAAACAAATCAGCAAAGACCTCCAGGAAATCGAAAAACGCATCAAAGAGAAAATAGGCGTCAAGGAATCCGACACAGGCCTGGCCCCTCCTCATTTATGGGATACAGTAGCTGATAAACAGAGAATCAGCGAGGAAAGCCCCTTACAAGTCGCCAGATGTACTAAAATAATCGACGAAGGCGAAGATGGCAAGGCCAAATACGTCATCAACATCAAGCAGATTGCTAAATTTGTCGTAGCCCTCGGTGAACGCGTTTCTCCTACTGATATAGAAGAAGGAATGCGAGTCGGCGTCGATCGGTCCAAATACGAGATTCAACTCCCGCTTCCCCCGAAAATCGACCCCTCGGTGACGATGATGACAGTGGAAGAAAAACCCGACGTGACGTACGGAGACATTGGAGGGTGTAAAGAGCAGATTGAGAAGCTTAGAGAAGTGGTAGAACTGCCTTTGCTGTCTCCTGAGAGATTTGTAAAGCTCGGCATCGATCCGCCAAAGGGAATTCTGCTCTACGGACCTCCTGGAACTGGGAAAACACTGTGTGCGCGTGCGGTGGCCAACAGGACAGATGCCACGTTTATCCGCGTCATTGGATCAGAATTAGTACAGAAATACGTAGGAGAAGGAGCCAGAATGGTGCGGGAGCTGTTTGAAATGGCCCGAACAAAGAAAGCATGTATTATTTTCTTTGACGAGGTGGATGCCATTGGCGGGGCGCGGTTTGACGACGGAGCCGGCGGAGATAACGAAGTGCAGCGGACTATGCTGGAGTTGATTACACAGTTAGACGGGTTTGATCCTCGGGGGAATATCAAGGTGATGTTTGCTACGAATCGGCCGAATACGCTGGATCCTGCGTTGCTGCGGCCTGGACGGATTGATAGGAAAGTGGAGTTTTCGCTGCCCGATTTAGAAGGACGGGCAAATATCTTCCGGATTCATACTAAATCGATGTCTGTAGAGCGGGATATCCGGTGGGAACTTATCAGTAGGTTGTGTCCGAATAGCACAGGGGCAGAGCTGCGTTCAGTGTGTACTGAGGCGGGGATGTTTGCTATTCGGGCGCGGCGGAAAGTGGCTACGGAGGCTGATTTCCTTGCTGCGGTTGAGAAGGTGATTAAGGGGAATATTCGGTTTAGCAGCACTTCGCAGTATATGCAGTATAATTAGAAGTAATGTAGGAAATTATGAGATTATAGGAGATGTAGGAGGGGAGGAGAGGGGAGTTTTCTAAGGGAAAATCTTTAGGATTGTATGCAAAAAGGCTGTCTTTGTCCAGTTAGTAAATGCCGAAATGCGGCCGTCTTATTGAAGATGAAATCCCGGGATTTTGGAGGTAAACCAGAGATAGGAGAATATTCTACTGGGGAATGGAGTGGAATGTATGCTGGAATGTGGATAATATAGTATAATCTTTGGAGGTTCTAGTCAGTGAAACGCTCAGTCAGTGGAAACGGTTGAATGGCTGTTATGAAGTGAGTAAACGCGAAAAAAACAGACTTCTACAATGTGCTGGATGGAGGGAAGATGTGAGGAGATGAGAGGGGAAGAGGAGGAGGAGGAGGAGGAGGAGGAGGAGGAGGAGAGGAGGAGATTTGGGAGGAAGCCGGTGAGGAAATGTTGAGGTGATCTTGAGAAAAATTTAGAGGAAATCATTGATGGAATTTGTGAGGAGATGTGGGAGGAAATATTGAGGGAATCTTAAGGAAATCGTTGAGGAAATTTAGAGGCAATTATCGAGAAATTACCGAGGAGATTGGGGAAGAAATCCTAAGGAAAGCCTGAGGAGATCGAAGAGGAAATCTCGAGCAAAGTTTTAGGAAATCATCGAGGATTCTGGGGAAATCTTAAGGAGATCTCGAGGATCTCGCAGAGGAAATTAGGAGGAAATTTTGAGGAAATCGTTGATGGAAATTCTGAGGAGATTTGTGAGAAGATTGAGGATGAAATCTTGAGGAAGACGGTGTGGAAAATTTGAGGAAATCTTGTGGAGATCGGAGAGAAATTTAGAGGAAATCGGGAAGGAAATCGGGAAGGAAATCGGGAAGGAAATTTAAGGAAATCATTGAGGAAGTCGGTGAGGACAATCTAAGAAATCTTCAGAAAATTGTTGATGGAATTTCTGAGAGAAATTTAGAGGGAACCTCGAGGAAATTATTGATGGAATTTCTGAAGAGATTTGTAAAAAGATTGAGGATGAAATATCAAGGAAAGTTTGAGGAAATTTAGAGGAAATCATGGATGGAATTTGTGAGGAGATTTAGAGGAAATCTCAAGGAAAGCTCGGGGAAATCATTGATGGCATTTCTGGAATCTGTGAGAATTTGGTGAAGAAATCTCGAAGAAATCACAAACCTGGCGATATCTTTTACCCAGACTGTAGACGAAGGGCAATTCAACAGCGTAATAGAATGAGTAAGATAAGCCAGTATACATCCAAAGGCTTGAAAAGTAGTCATTGACGTTCATAGGCGTGGTGAGAATATGTATAAACCAGTATTTAAACAGTGAAATTACAACAATATTACTTTCATTTATACTCAGACTTCCTACTGTAATTTCCCAGCCTCAACTGGTTAAATAAAAAGCAAGAGAAGTATGGAAACGGAAGGAATAGAGATAAAGAGAGTAGAAGTAGAAGAAAAAGAATATAAGGAGAAATAGTTGGAGTAGTAGAATTGTGTGGTAATTACTGAGCGGATGAGAGGAGGATAAAAGAGTATATATTTCTGGAGGAGGATAGAAGTGTTTATATTTCCGAGCATTCTGAGAATACTATAAGACGTGTTGCCCCCAAACAGTTTGAATGCCCAGAATGCTCAGGATTCACCGGGAAGTTCCAAATATCTCAAATCTCAGAAGCGGGGAGAAGTTATCTCAGTGTTTCGGGAGAATTTCCTCTTTTTTATCCTCCTTCAGCTTTCGGTTGTCTTTCCACATCTCACATAGCATTCCACATAATATTTCTTTAAATTCCTATTACATCTTATAATACAGTAGAGTAGATATACAAGGTAGTTTATTATTACAGTCATTAAATAAAAGGCAGACAAATGCTAATCCCACCATGCTATGGGCCCCATCCCGTCAGTCTGGCAACTTCCAATGATCGCATAGTACGGTATGGCCGCTGCTGATGGGTCTTTCCCGTCCTGCTGAGTATCTGAGGCTGCGGGCTGGTTTTCCAGGGTTGGGCCAGCAGGTTTGAGATCGTTGAAGATTTCTTCTTCTACTGCGAAACGGATTTTCTCGTTAACGTCGAGATAGAGCTCCGAGTCTTCAGTTTTCCAAACCCAGGCTTTGTCTTCTTCTATGCTGAGGGTGTTAGTGGGGTAGAAAGAGGGAATGAGGGAGGAGGAGAGTGGAAATAAGAGATGAAAGGAGAGGAGAGAAAGGAGAGAGAAAGGAGAGAAAAAGGAGAGAGAAAGGAGAGAAAAAAGAGAGAGAGAGAGAGGAGAAGCAACTGGGGAAAGGTGGAAAGAAGAAAATCAAGGATAGAAAGGATCAAACTGAAAAGGACTGCAAGAAGCAAATTAATAAGGATGGATTCAGCAGACGATTTGTCAGTAAAAGAAGAAATTCAGCAGAAGCTTTATCGATGATAGACGAAACTTCCCAGTTATTCCCAGTTCTTGTAACTTTCAGCGCAGCCTTTGTAGAGCAGGAAGAGGCGGAAATGAGTTGGAAAGTTGGAAAGTTGCAAGAAGCAAAAAGCAAAAAGCAAGAAGGAAGAAGGCAAAAAATTACTAAGAAATTTGACATTCTGGAGGAGGAACGAGGAATCAAGAGGAAAAAAGAAGAAAGAAAAAGGAGAATAAAAGGAGTTGGAGAAAAAAAACGAGAAAAAAACAAGAAAAAATAGGAAAAATGAAAAGGAAACAAGAAAAGATATTAAAGCAACTGATGAAAAATTACAAGATGGTAAGGCTAATCAACAGATATCTCTTAAAATCACCAGATATCTCTCTAAATTGAGACAAATAAATAAATCTGCCTTGAATATATAGAATGCCATAGAAAACCACAGAATACCACAGCTTCAAACAACGAGGAATTGAATAAATAATTCTTCATTGATGATAAAAGAAGAAAAAAGAGGAAACGTCAGTGTAGAAAAAACCAGAAAGACAATCTGAGGATATAAATGCAATAAATCTACGATAAAGCTGTCAATATCTGCGGAAATCTACAGGAAAACTGCTGAAATCTACCAAAAAAACCACTATAAAGCTGTCGAAAACTGCCAAATCCACCGAAAATCTGCTAAAATTTACCAAAAAAACACCCTAAAGATGCCTAAAGGTCCCAAATCTACCGAAAAACTTCCAAAATCTGCTAAAACCTGCTAAAATCCACCATAAATCCACCAAAAACAGCCAAATCCACCGAAACTCCACCAAAATCCATCAAAACTCCACCAAAACCCCCAAATCAGCACAATCAAAAATAAAACCTGTCTAATAACCATAAATCCACCTTAAAACCTCATAATAAACCGGGAATATCTGTAAATCAGAGCTAAGAAACATTAATTCTCAACCCTCTAATACACTAAACACTAAAAACGTCTATACTATCTCCAAATCTCCACCAGAAACACTGAAAATACACCAAAATCTCCCCTGAATCAGCCAAAACACATCGCCAAATCATCCCAGGAGTATTTTCAACACTATCCAATACCCAAACGATGGAAACCAGCGTCGGAAACCCTTCTCTGTACATACAATTCACAGCCTTCAAAGAGCATGTGCTGAGGAATAAATATATCACCAAAGAAATCCATTTTAACTGCCGGTTAATACCATTAATACTATCATTACTATCAATACACCAATCCTACTAGCTGCTATTCCAGCTCTACGTCTACACGTCTACATTTCCCTACATATCAACTCACCTTTGATACCCTCGGGAAGACACACGGAGATCCAACCGGTGAGAACTTCGCCGACAAAAGGCCGGAAAACAATAAGACGGAATTTGCATTTCACGTATATACCACCATCTCCTGGTTTGAGTATTCCTTCCTGGATTTCATCTATATCCCATATAGCGACGCACAGGCCCACGTCCTGGACTATTTTGTTGCAGTATTTATAGTGGATTTCGTTTTCCAGGGCTTCGCGGTGGTCAATATCGAAGAAAGACGGGTCTATTCGGATTAAATCCGAGAAATAGGTCAAAACGAACATTTCACTATTGAGTTGCGTAGCACTTTGCTGCACAGGAAGTCTCACAGCGCGTTTGAGCCCTCCCGTGTGCCTGCAAAACACGCACCCGTCCTGCGCCAGTAGTGTATAGAGTATCAGGTACTCTCAGGCGTCCACAGTTGTTGAATATATGGATCTTTTCGTAGTATTCAGTAGATAATCGATGCCCATACAAGTCAAGAAATTTTCATTGTAGTGAGCGATTCGGGGATTTGGGAAGGGTATTAACAGATTACGTGAGCAGTAAATATTGGAATATTAAATAGTAACGTAATCCGAATTATGTCATCCGATTACGTAATCTCTTTTACATACGATCACATAATCACTATTCATCCTTCACCCGGGTAAGTTCGGAAATGATTCGACAATTAAGTTCAACCAACCCGTTTACATCCGATTCCGGTGTTCAATGATTTGTGGAGTCGGGAACGTATACGTAAGAATATAAGGAAAGTACTCAGAGCGTAACCGTATTTCTGTGGCATCTCATTGGCCCCATACAAAGTACCGGAAAAGCGGAGATTTTATCGGATACAGTAGAAGAGATTCCGGAGAAGACAGAGAAACAATTCAGAGACGGAAAAGACGACGAAAACCATGGAAATATCGGCAAAAATAATCATTTCCATACTTTGAACCCCCATATTTCTTCATACTAAGCAGCAAATTTTGTCCGAACTTCCCGTTCGCTCCGGAAGCGGGTTTTTCTCTCGGCACCGTTTCTCCGAAGTTCCGAGGGGAAAGCGGAGAAGATGTCCTGAATGGGTTTCCACCAATACAAAAGCGGAGAAAGAGGGAAACAAGGAAGAAATATGAGGGAATAGCGGAGGAGATAAGGAGAATATATGGTCGATATAAGGCGAATATAAAGCAAATATACCTTAATAATCAATAATAATCAGTAATACACTAAGAATATACTAAGAATTCCCCATATTTTACGCTTTATTTCCTTCCTATTGTACTTCTTTTCCTCTTTATATCTCTTCCCATCATCGTTTCCGATATCTTCCACCCCTGCTCCTATCATTTCTGTTATCTCCACACTCCCCCCCTCCCGCATCCTTACGTACACCCACCCCTCTTATTCTCATTATTCCTTACGTACACCTTTTTCCATACTCCTCCATCCTCTCTCCGCCTTTTCTACCACTTATCTCCCTTCTATTCCTCTCAAATTTCCTATATTTCCTCCTCTCCCGCCTACAATTCCTCCCGTTTCTCCCCTCGGTTCCTCCGTATCGGCACCAACCATCAACCTGGCCATCACCCACCACAATTACAATGTTCCGTTTTGTAACCGCCCGTAAATTACCGGTAACCGCTGCCACAAAATCGGCTCGGAACTGCCTTCGGCATTTCTCTTCATCTTCACCGGCGCTTAAAGTAATCGCCAACGAAACTCCTCAGGGCACAGACGCGTCGTCTCATCTATCTAAGAAATACCATGTGATTGACCACGAATACGATTGTGTAGTTGTCGGAGCCGGCGGTGCGGGGCTCCGAGCCGCTTTCGGACTCGCTACAGCGGGGTTTAAAACCGCTTGCATCTCTAAACTGTTTCCTACCCGTTCCCATACTGTAGCTGCCCAGGGTGGTATTAACGCCGCCCTAGGGAACATGCATCCGGACGACTGGCACTGGCATATGTACGACACGGTTAAAGGATCCGATTGGCTTGGTGATCAGGACGCTATCCACTATATGACGCGAGAAGCTCCAGCTTCTATCATTGAATTAGAGCATTACGGCTGTCCCTTTTCCCGTACCGAAGAGGGCAAAATCTACCAGAGAGCATTTGGCGGACAGTCCAAAGAATACGGACACGGCGGACAGGCGTACCGGACATGTGCTGTGGCGGACCGGACAGGCCACGCGCTGTTACATACCCTTTACGGCCAAGCCCTGCGCCACAATACTCAATTCTTCATTGAGTTCTTTGCATTAGACTTGCTTATGCAGGACGGTGCATGCGTGGGGGTCATTGCTTATAACCAAGAAGACGGAACTCTCCACCGCTTCCGAGCCCACAAAACCGTCTTAGCCACCGGCGGATACGGAAGAGCTTACTTCTCCTGCACCTCCGCCCACACTTGTACCGGGGACGGCAACGCCATGGTGACGCGTGCCGGCCTGCCTCTGCAGGATTTGGAATTTGTGCAGTTCCATCCTTCGGGTATCTACGGATCCGGATGTCTCATTACGGAAGGTGCCCGCGGAGAAGGCGGATACCTGCTGAACTCCGAAGGTGAACGGTTTATGGAACGGTACGCCCCGACGGCTAAAGATTTGGCGTCCCGAGACGTTGTTTCCCGGTCGATGACTATGGAAATCCGCGAAGGACGCGGTGTAGGCCCGGAAAAGGACCACATTTACCTGCAATTGTCGCATCTTCCCCCTTCGGTACTCCACGAACGTTTGCCTGGTATTTCCGAGACGGCCGCTATTTTTGCCGGAGTTGACGTCACCAAAGAGCCGATTCCGGTAATTCCGACGGTCCACTATAATATGGGCGGCATTCCTACTAAATGGAACGGAGAAGTTCTCACTTTGGACGAAAACGGCAAGGAAAAAGTCGTTCCGGGTTTGCTGGCATGCGGAGAAGCTGCTTGCGTGTCTGTGCACGGTGCTAACCGATTAGGCGCCAATTCATTACTGGATTTGGTAGTTTTCGGCCGAGCTGTGGCGCATACTATTGAGGCGCAGCTCAAACCAGGCGAACCGCACGCTCCGGCCCCTGCCGATCTCGGAAAGGAGTCAATTGAACGTTTAGACCACGCCAGAACCGCTTCCGGCCCGAAACCCACGGCGGAAATCCGATTGGCTATGCAGAAAGTGATGCAAAAGGACGTTTCTGTGTTCAGAACTCAGGAATCGTTAGAAGACGGTGTCCGAGGTATCACAGAAGTAGACCGATTGTTCCCTCAAGTCGGCACCACAGACAGATCGATGATCTGGAATTCGGATATGGTGGAAACGCTGGAATTGGCCAATCTGCTCACGTGTGCCATGCAAACCGCCTATTCCGCTGTAGCCCGTAAAGAATCCCGTGGTGCTCATGCTAGAGAAGATTACCCGGAACGTGACGATAAGAACTGGATGAAGCATACGCTGTCATGGCAGCACAAGCCTGGTGAGCCTGTTGAGTTGAAGTACCGAGATGTAGTGTATGAGACGCTGGATCCCAACGAGTGCAAGTCTGTTCCTCCTGGGAAGCGTGTCTACTAAGTAGATAGTTGATGTTATTTATTGATTTGTATTGATGGTGTTGTAGCGTAGGAGATGGGGTGGGAGAAGGAAAAAGGCGGAAAATGGCGGAAAAAGGCCGAGAAAGGCGAAAATATACCGAGAAAAGGCCTAAAAATGATAAAAAAAACTCCGAAAATAACCGAAAAATGCCGAAAATTATGTAGAAATGTCGGAAAAAAACGCCGAGAAATACCAAGAAATACCAGAAAATGCCGGAAATGCCGTGAATCGGCGGGAAAATGCCGAAAACGAATGAAATAATACCGAGAAAAGAATGAAAATGCCGAAAAATGGAGAAGAACGCCGAAAAATGAAGGAAAAGACCGAGAAATAGTAAAAAATAACGGGAAATGGCGGGAAATGCGGAGAAAGAAGAAAAAATGCCGAAATATGACGGAAAACTCTGAAACGTGATGGGAATACCGAGAAATACCGGAAGATGCCGAAAGATGCCGAAAAATACTGAAAAATACCGAAAGTTCCGAGAAATCGGCTATAACACTACAATCTTCTGCTTGAGAATGATAGGAAACCCTGCAGGATTTGAATCCTCTTATTCTATACGATTTCTAGTGTTGTCCATCCTATTGTATTCATTCATCATCTCCCACCTCTCCCACCTCTTCCGCCTTTTCCGCCTTTTCCGCCTTTCCGCCTTTTCGGCCGTTTTCGGTCAACCAACTCAAATCAGGGAACCTCCAAGCAACTAGAATACTGCTTTCTACCCCTACTTGCCCCTACTTGCCCCTTCTTGCCCTTCCTTACCCTTCCCTCCCTCCTTCCCTCCTTCGCTCCTCCCTTCCTCCTTCCGCTTCCTCGGCTTCACATCGGCTCTCATCTCGGCCCCACGACATCCCGTCTCCTCCTGACCCCACATTTCACACACTGAGACCCAAAGTCCACCAACCTTCACGTCTCACCCCACACCTTCTACTTCGGCTTTTCCTAATTAGGCCGATGCTCATCGCACAAATTCGTATTTCTGTGAACAAAAACAGCCGCATCCCTCGGCTTATCCGCTGTTCCCGCCCTCTACATCCGCTTTTCAAACCGCAAAATCAGCCCCCGACTCACTAACCCCCTCCGTAATGTCGTTTGCCACCACAAACATAAGCCCAGTAGCCTCCTACGGCACTTCCGCCGACCCCCGTCGGGCCAGCCGCTTTGAACTCATGACGGACAAACTCGGATGGACCGGCGGGATAGCCGGGAAAACAAGCTCGGCCGAACTCGCAGACAAAGTGAAACGAATGGCCAGAACCCACGCTAAACTCCTGCAGCATATGGAAGAGCTCGCTGCCGAAATGGACGTATGGCTGGACATGATTCCGAACGCTGGTTGCCGCAGATCTCTTCTGTGTATTATTTCAGCCCTGCGCAGTAAGAAAATACCCTTTTTGTAGTGTATAGCGTCTTGTAGAGCACCTGTAGAAGTACATTAGAAAGCTCCGAGGCCCCCAGAGGTCCTGTAGATGTCTGTAGGTATAATTCCAGTTCAGAACTAACAAAAGGGTTCAGAAAATGTAACTTCCGAGCGAGAATTACTTGAAAAACAGGAGGAAATCCGTACTCAGCTGATCCACGTGAACAAACGAGAGAAAAAAGTCCTGGAAGTACGCGGGCGGTGGCTGAAACTGAGCAAAGCACTGAAAACTGCCGAATCGAAAAGCCTTTCTCGGCATTTACCGTCAGTTGTGCTGGTTAAAGAGGAACTGGAAGAAGCCGAGGGGACTGCCGAGGTAATCGAAGACCAGTACCTCCGTAGTATCAACGACGGCTTGCGGCTCAGCTTTCTGGAGTATTTTCTGGCTGTTCGGAACTCCAGTGCTTGGAATCTGCGAACCTGTGATCATTTAATGGAGAAACTCGGGATTGAAATGATGACAGGGGAACAGGAACGGCAACAAGGAGATGTGCCGGAAGCGGAAATGCGGCAACCAGCGGCTCCACAAACGGAACAATCGTTTGTACGACGTATTTCGGGCCGAATTCTCTCTTTAGGACGCGTAGGCAGCCGATTCCATGGAATTAACGGCGGAACCACAGAAGGAACACACAGTTCGCAGTATTTATCACCGAAAAAGACGCGGGCAAGTCGGCTGGTAGTTAACGGATCTTCCGTTAATATAGCGGAAGGTTCTCGGCCCGCTGCTGCTGCTCACGGGAATGTGGGAGTTTTAAAACCCGCTGCCGGAGCTCAGGCTTCGAAACGGTTGTTCTTTCAAGAGGATTCCTCGGTGAAAGACTCAGATATCACTGGTGGGAAGGAAAATCAGACTTTTAATGAGTCTGCCGTACAACTGACTGATGCAGCTCTTCATTCTAAATGGGATAGATAGAGTAGGATGTATTGTGTTATTGTTTGCTATTTTTTGCTCTTTCTACAGCTTTAGATGTTTATAAGTTAATAGATGTTAGTTATTAGTAAGAGTTTATTATTGAGAAGGAGTTTATTATTGAGAAAGAGTTTATTATTGATAATATTAGGAATGAGAATGAGTAGAATTGTAAGCATGTAATGGGAAGGAATGGGGATATTGTAGTAAATATACTGTAGTGAATATGGAATATGGAAAATGGGGAAGCATTGTAATAGAAAATGGCTTTGGTGTTGAGAGGAGAATGTTGATTGGAAGAGAATGGCTGAAAGAGCTGAAAGAGCTGGAAGAGTGGAAGGAATAGTAGTTGTAGTTGTAGTAAAATGGGGTTAGAAGTGGTTAGAAGTGGTTAGAGATGGTTATAAAAGAGAATAGATGATTCTAATTGAGAGTAAATAAGAGTAAGGAATTATAAATGATTATAAGTGAGAACAAATAGTTATGAATGTTTCATATTTATTCATAAATCTTAATAAAAAAGAATAAATAATTATAAAGAATTAGAAATACTATGACATTCCCTTGATAAAGTAGAAGCTGCTGACTTAATTGAAGAAAAAACGCCATTTATAGAAACTAAAAATGTTCCCTGATAAGAAGAAACAGGGAATATGAGGCTTGGATTATCATACTAAAAGTTCCCGGAGTTTCTATATATTCGCTAGTTGTAATTTGTTTTACTTCCTTGGCAAAATGGAGTTTTGAAAAGAAGCTGAATTTCTATCTGAACGTCTGAACTTCTGAATCCCTAAATTTGATGAATTGTTTTTAATGCTTAAGATTTCTTGACATTTCGTCAGTTCTTATGAGATTTCTTGAGATTCCCTGTCATTTCCTGAATTCTGCTTACGTTTTCTTTAGTTTTTCTTCACATTCCTGTCATTTCTTGAGTTTCCTTCATTATAATCCTCCGACAACTCTTACAACTCATAAAACTCAACTACAACACCAATAATACAAGAATTCCAATCCTTCACTGATCGTTGATGTCAATCAATCTAATGTTCCTTTCCTACATTCCTTACCTCTCCTACGCATATTTGCTGAACTTCAGAAGATTCGCCAAATTGTCTTCTACTTATAACATCCAACTCCAACTCCGATTTCAAATCCAACTTTACAAACTAATAACCAGCCATTCCTTAATCATTATGTACATTCTATACTAACCCCAAATGCTATCCCATCAGCTATTATAGCCACTTCCTCCTTTGGTTTTTATACAAGTTCTTCCCTCCTCAGGGGGTCCTCAGTGTCTCCCATATGAATATCTCATTCATATCTCATCTATCCATCCATCTATCTCATCTATCCGTCCATTTATCCTGTTCTTCTTGCTGATATGAGAAATGGCATATGAGATTCCTATCACTTTTCCTTCCTTTTTAATCCTGCTGCCCTGTTCAGGGAACAAAAATGTCATATCTGCTGTTTAAGATATGATATCTCAGGCATATTTAGGATATTGAAGCCAGGCATATTTAGGATATTCAAGCCAGGCATATTCAGGATATTTAGGAAGCCAGGAATTCAGGATATTTAGGAAGCCAGGAATTCAGGAATATTCAGGAATCCAGGAATATTTAGAAACCAAGCCATATCCAGGAATGTCCAGAAATCCAGGCATTTCAACTTTTATTCAGACGTAAATCCCGCCAACTCATCACATTCTCCACTGGAATTCAGCTTGATATCCCGAATTGTGCAACTCTTCAACTCTGCAATTCTTCAATTCTGTAATTCTGCAATTCTGCAATTCTTCAATCCTGAATATTCCCATATACCTCAACGAGCAGCACTGAATTACCACTACAGGGAGTCCCAATCAGCTTTAATAGTAGCAGGAATAATAGGAAAAAAAGGAAATGAAAAGAGGAATCAAAGGGAAAGAAGGGAAGGGAAGTAAAAACAGAAAAACAGAATTCGAAAACAGAAAATAATACCCGCTTTTTCTTACTCACCAAGAAAAAAAACGAGTTTCCTTCTATTTCGAGTTTCTCCTTCTATTTCCAGTTTCTCCTTCTATTTCCAGTTTCTCCTCCTATTTTCTCCTCTCTTCTTCTCTAAATTCTCCCTTTTATTCCCTCTTTCCCCCTCTTTTCCCCTCTTTTTCCCCTACCCCTCATATGCATTATACCGCTGGAAAAAATGCTTCCCCAGCTCATAACTCGAGATCATAATAGCACAAGCTGGCGCAATCTTCAACATCCGAGGCACAACACCCACATATAAAGCTGCAATTCCTTCACGTTTTGCAATCCCTGCTAAATATGCAAACATCGGCTCTCCTGCCGTCGGTTTTTTCACTGCATGTTCCAAAACGGGCCGCGCCACCTGCTGCCGCGTTTTTCCGACATCAAAGGGGTTTGTGGCTAAAGCTGCCAGAACCCCCGAGACGCTGCCGGCAATAAAACTGGCACAGAACAGCCGAGGGTCGATTGCCGGAGTTCCTACGGTTCCTACAGAAGACGCCGGATACGCGGCAAGCAGCCGAGCCTTCGTCGGCTCATAGCAGGCCCAGTAGATTCCCGAAAAGGGGACGTCGCGCCACAGTGTGAGCGATAAGCCTTTATATAGGGCTTTCACGCCGTCTGTGCGTACTAACAGACGCACGTCTGCCATTGTGGTTCTCAGAGCTCCGAGCCGAGCCACAGTTTGAGCCGGCTGCGCCACAGATTGTAACCGAGTTTTAATCAACTCCACCGGTGACACACAAGTCGCAGCCAAAAGCCGAGCAACCATCCCACACAAAAGCGGATTCGCCGTCCAACCCCGCAGCGGCGAATGGTCCCGCAGGTACTCGTAGCCCGTGAAATACACAATATTAGAAGGCGCAGCCATAAGGAGAGTCAACGAAAGTCCGCGCCACAGTGTGGCAGGTCCTTCCGTTTTGGCAATGTGGCGCAGCCCTTGCCACGTGCCTGTCAGCCGTTCTGCCGTCGGAGTGGGCAGCGGGGCGGCTCGGCACGCCGGCATTGGGGCGTCGGGCAAGCCTGGGAGTCCCGCGACGCAGTATTGGAGTTGTGGCTGAGTTGGGTGCCAAATTACGTCTCTACAGCATATAGACAGGCCTAAAGAGGCAGGAAGTGGCGCAGCCGAGTGGCTTAGCACAGTGTTTGTAAACTGTGGCGCAGATCTCGGTAAAAACTTAGGCTGAGCCGCGGTAGTAGCGTGCTGCTGCTGAATTCGCACTCTTACTACGTCAAATGGCGTCACTATAAACGAGGTAAGCAGAGATCCCGTGCAAGCGGAGAGCATCCGCTGGGCCAGCGTGAGTGTCGGCTCGGCAGGGGCGGGTGTTTGCCGCCCGGAGGCTTCGTGCGACATGGAAATAGGCAAATTGTGGCGCAGTAAAGAGGATAAAGGGGTAAAATGAGTGAGAAATGTGGCGCAGAGAGTACTAAGATGAGCCTTTGAGGCGCAGTTTCGTCGAATTCGGAAATTTCCTCGGGGATTTATAAACTCCGCTAGTCTGGGAACCACGTGAGAGTTTTGATAAGCTGCTATGATAGCCAGAAAGTACGGAAATATGAAGAGCAAAAGAGAGGCGTTGGAGGATTTGAGAGATAAAATGAATTTTTAAAATTGGTGTATATGCGGGGGTATGCACGGTTATGCATGGTTATGCGCGGTGACGCGGTGTGTGCAGGAGACCCCTGTTATGGGACACGGAGTTCGGTCGATAACGGCGGTGTGAATGGTGGTGAAAACGGGGTTTGGCGGTGATATAGTAGTGTTTAGAAGTATCAATAGACAGTTAGAGTGTGATTTGGTAGTTTTGTGTGGACGTTTGACAGCCATATGGCCTGTTAACGGGTTATAATATCAGCACTCTTGTATATCTCTAGCCCATTTAAACGCTTACGTCATCGGAAACTCTTTCCTATCTCTCACATTCCCCCTTACATCTTCTCCGGTTTCCCCCAAACCGGAAACCCCAGCCAACCACATCTTCTCCACTTCGGAAGCACCTGAAAACCTCCGAACGTCGGATGCCGAAGAGAAAAATCAACGGAAAATCCATTTTATCGGCCCATCAACGCCTGGAAACTTCGGAAACCTTTTGACAGCATCCATATAATATCCGGAATACCGCCTGGTTTCCGGTTTTCCCCTCGGAGTTTCACTTTTTCCGTTCCTTTCCGGTTTCTGCTTATTCCGCTTTCATTTATAGTGGATGGCCTGGCGAATTTCGGCATTCCCGCCTTTCTGCCGGTTTTTCCACGGGTTTTTCGTGTCTGTGCGACGCGTCTGAGTATTCTGGTTTCTAGCGTGTTTGTGGTGTTTGCTTTACACGTGATTTATTCGGCATTTTCGGCAATTTTCAGTCTAAATTCGGTCTAAATTCGGCATTTTCACACCTACTGCGCCACAATGACTCACCCGCCGAATTCGGTAACCATTTCCATCGGCGCCACAACGCCACAAACTCAACCCCGCGCCACTGCGCCACAATCCCGAGATTTCTCTTCTCCTTTATCTTCCGACGATCCTCTTGCGCCTCCTTCAGCCTCCGGCCCCTCCGGCCCCTCAGCCCCCGACTGCGCCACACCGGCTGCGCCACACCAACCCCTCCAACCCCTCCAAAACCCCCGCTACCTCACCCTCAACACACAAATGCGCCACGGCTTCGAAACGGAATACAACACCGAAGGGTTCATGTCCGCCCTGGCTAAAAACTTCCTCATCTACTTTGAAGACAAAAAACACGACACGGCGGCTGTGCCGAAGGACCCCGCGGGGGAAGACGTGTTTGTGTCTGATTGGAAAATCCTCAAAGACAGACAGAAAACAATCGCCGCCGCGTTGGTGCTCTGCCTAAATCTCGGCGTAGACCCTCCGGATATCATCAAAACGCAGCCGTGTGCTAAGCTGGAAGCCTGGGTAGACCCTACGACGTTTGTAGACCCGAAAAAGGCCCTGGAACAGATAGGAAAAAACCTCCAGGCGCAGTATGAGACGCTTTCGGTTAGAACTCGGTATAAACAGTCATTAGATCCCAGTGTAGAAGAAGCCCGTAGGTTTTGCGCCTCTCTACGGCGATCTGCGAAAGAAGAGCGTATTTTATTCCACTATAACGGGCATGGAGTTCCCCAGTCGACTCCTTCAGGAGAGATTTGGGTATTTAATAGGAATTACACTCAGTATATCCCAGTTTCTCTCTATGATTTACAGTCTTGGATAGGAGCGCCGTGTATATTTGTATGGGACTGCCACACTGCTGGCCATATCGTAAGCAATTTCCGTAGGTTTGTACAGAAACGGGTAGACGATGAGCGCGCAGGACGGCGGGATCCGGCAGCTCCGTCGCCAGCTTCCGCTTATCAAGAATGTATTCAGTTAGCGGCTTGCCAGGCGGCGGAGTTTTTGCCCATGTACCCTGATTTGCCGGCAGATCTGTTCACATGCTGTCTGACGTCTCCTATTGACATCTCCGTTCGGTGGTTTATGCTGCAGAATCCGCTGGGCCACGGGAAACTGTCGGATTACGTTATCCCGGGGAAACTAGCGGATCGGCGGACGCCACTGGGGGAGCTCAATTGGATTTTCACAGCGATAACGGACACGATAGCGTGGACAACGCTGCCGAGGCCGCTGTTTAAACGGCTTTTCCGGCAGGATTTGATGGTGGCAGCGCTGTTTCGGAATTTCCTATTAGCGGAACGGATAATGCGGCACCACAATTGTCATCCGATATCGGATCCTCCATTGCCACAAACCCATTCTCATCCCATGTGGGACGCTTGGGATCTCGCTTTGGACCAGTGTGTGGCGCAGTTGGGCCCATTGCGGGCCGCAGCGAGCGCCGGCACGTCCTATGAGTATAAACACTCTACGTTCTTTGAGGAGCATTTAACCGCGTTTGAAATGTGGCTGAGATTCGGCGCTTCGTCCCGTAAACCGCCGGAACAGCTGCCTATCGTACTGCAGGTGCTGCTGTCCCAGGTTCATCGACTGCGGGCTTTAGTCCTGCTGTCCCGTTTCCTGGATCTTGGCCCCTGGGCTGTGTATTTGGCTCTGTCCATAGGGATCTTCCCGTATGTATTAAAACTCCTGCAGAGTCCTGCGCAGGAGTTGAAACCTGTGCTGGTGTTTATCTGGGCCCGTATTATGGCTGTAGACGCGGCAAACACCCAGCAGGATTTAATGAAAGACAGGGGGTATATATATTTTGTCCAGATCCTGTCACCTGGGACGCAGCTTCCTATGACGGCAGGAGACGCGTTTAATCTGCGGGCGATGTGTGCGTTTGTGCTGGCGCAGTTTTCCCGAGGGTTCCCGGCGGGCCAGCGGGCTGTCGGGACTGTCGAGGTGCTGCGGGCTTGTGCGGCGCATATGCGGGTGCCGGAGATGCCGCTGTTGCGGGAGTGGAGTTGCCTGCTGCTTGCGGCGGTGTGGGACGGGCAGCCGGAGGTGCGGAAGCTTGCGGTGCGGGACGGGGTGCTGGACGGGGTGCTTGTGCTTGTGGACGATCCGATTCCGGAGGTGCGGGCGGCGGCGGTGTATGCGTTGCGGATGTATGTGGGGGGAGGGGGAGGGGGA
>JAKTRH010000028.1:63126-138200 GCA_030579575.1 Sporopachydermia lactativora | reverse complement strand
ATCTTCTATCTTCTATCTTCTATCTTCTATCTTCTATCTTCTATCTTCTATCTTCTATCTTCTATCTTCTATCTTCTATCTTCTATCTTCTATCTTCTATCTTCTATCTTCTATCTTCTATCTTCTATCTTCTATCTTCTATTTTCTATCTTCTATTTTCTGTCTTCTTTAATTTCTTTTTTATCCTTTTTTTATTCTCTCCTTTCTCTGCTTTCTCTCCTTTCTCTCCTTTTTCCTCCCTTTCCCTCCTTTTATCTTCCCTTCTTTTCTCTACGAACTTCTCATCTTTTTTATAGACTTTTCTATTAATTTCTTCTTTATAATCGGAATAATTCTGAACATTTTGGACATTCGAAACTCCGAAATTGAATTATCGAATCTCTAAAAAAAATAACTTATCCTCTTCCGCCTTTTCGGCCTTTTCAGTCTTTCCCTTTCAAGTCTCAGCCACAGCTTAAGCCACAATTTAAGCTACAATTTCAACTCTATTGAGATTCTTTATCCGCCTTCCGCCTTCCGCTTTCCGCCTTCCGATTTCTACCCAATTAACCACAAATTCCAATTCCCAATCACCGAACCGAAACTCCGAATCTCCACAATCCCTTCCGAACTTTTCACAATCGTCCCGTCAACACAAAATCTCCGTTTCTCAGCCACAGTTTCCTTTACATCTAATTTCAGCGGTGCTGCGCCACAGTCAATTCTATCGTAAGTAACCAGCGGCGACTCCACGTGACGCCCGCCGTGGTACGCCGCTTCCATTAGGGATAAAAGCTGTCCGCTTTCGGTAGTCTGGATAGTAATGAGGCGCAGTTCTCCTTTCGCTGGTGGCGCAGCACGAGGAGAAATAACAAATGTATTCTCTAAACGGGAAACTGGAGTTACTAAAAAGTACGATAAATGAGCCACACGATGTACTAATTGGGTAGAAGTGGCTGAATCGGAAGCGGAAGCGGATAAATTGCCATCCGAGGTTTCCGAAATTGAATTATCCGCCATCTTCTCCGTTTCTTCCACTTTTGTATAATCTAAAACTCCACAATAATCTTGCCGCTTCGCTAAATTATCCCGAGCCGCTAAACGGAACCTCTCAGCCCCGAGCAAACGATATTCGGGAGAATCGCTATCAGCCACTAAAGCGGCATGGAAACACCAAGAAACCACCACAGAAAATAAGATTTTATCCGGAACTGCGCCACCGGAATTGACAAAAACGGAATGTGGCGGGAAAGTTACTTCATTTAGTCGGAATTCCTGTGGCGCAGTGCCGAGAAACCTCCGAAACCCGCTTAAAGGAGTAGCCGAGCCGAGAGAAGCGGCTAAAGCGTTTCCCGTGCCGAAGGGTAAAATTCCGAGATACAGCGGGGTGGCTGAGGTGGCTGAGGTGGCTGAGGTGGCTGAATACAGCGAATTAAGGAACTCCGATAGCGAAGTATCGCCGGAAAGGAATATAACGGTTGTTGGCCTTTCTGGGCGAATTTCCGTGGCCGCACGTGATATGCTGTCGGGAGCGGAAGTTTCTAAATAGGAAAATGTGGCGTTAATGTGGCTTAGCAGTGGCGCAATAACATTTTCGTAGAAATTTGTGGCTGAAAATTTCCCATTTGCGCCAGCTTTAGTTGAATTGATTACTAGAATGTGGCAATTTGGCTGTAAATGGGTTGGTGTGGCTGAGTGGCTTAGCGTAACGTAGTTGGGATCATCCGGTGGCGCAGCACTGTGGCGCAAACTATATTCGAAACCTGAGGCTGAAGTTGTGGCTGTGAAGATTTGTTCCGAATCTGGAAGGTGAACGGCGATCGTTTCGCGGGAATTTACAGTGTCAGTCATTTTTGTGGATGAGAAATCGGTTATTTAAATGCCGATTATGTGGCTGAATTGTGGCTGAATTGTGGCTGAAACCTCGGAAGCGGATGTAAAGAAGAATGCGATATTTATAAGCAATTGTAGATTTTTAAATATGGCGAAATTTACGACGCCACACTAATTAAGGGTTAGGCAATTGAGTTCAGAGTGCAGGGTTTAGTTAAACGTTAAATACACAATGGGTATATTAATTCCCCTATACAGAATAAGCGCAAACTCTATTTCAGCCACAATTTTTTCTTTTTCTATCAATTTTTTCTAAATTTTCACTTCTTTCAGCCACATTTCCTTCCTACAATGGTAAATTTCTCCCTTTACATCCTTAAACATTTCAACTAATTACTAAATACAGTAAATCATGATAAATACTTGCCCTTTTGATCACCGTCTCCAACTGTGGCTCAGCGATTATAACTAAATCCGGAACCTCCGCGTCCACGATAGCCACCAGAATTCCCGTATCCGGACCGACCGCCTCTACCACGGTACCCTGATGAGCCACCTCGGGAATTATAGCCACTGTTTTGGTAATTCCGATGACCTCCAGCCTCCGCTGAGCCACCAACGGGATAATATCCAGTATTACTCGGCTGATAAGCCTGCGAACTGCCGTATCCGACGCCAGTGTATCCGCCTTCTCCGTAAGATCGGTTATAATTATTTCCGCTTCCGCTTCCGCTTCCGCCTCCTCGGTTATAACTTTGATATCCTCCTCTTCCGCCTCGGGTTTGTCCTCGGTTATTATAACCTCCGCGATTATATCCGCTATTATAGCCGCTATTGTATCCGCTATTATAACTATTGTTATAATTATTGTTATAGTTGTTGTTATAATTATTGTATCCGTTATTATTGCCAGAATACGACGAATTATTCCCGTGATACCCGCTATTGTTGCCAGAATATCCGCTATTATAATTCCCATTATAATTCCCGTTATAATTTCCTTTATAACCTCCATTATAACCTCCGTTATAACCTCCGTTATAATTCCCAGAATACCCGCTATTATTTCCAGAATAACTCCGATAAGTCTCCGATCTCGGCCTATTTGCGGGATTTGTTTCCCCATTCCGTAAATAATACTTATAACCACCCCAAACTGTGGCGTAAACTCCGTCAGGTCTCGGAATTGCCGGAATAAATTCCCGCGTTGAACGCGTTTGTGATTGATACGAATTATACCCGTTTTGTCTCATCCGATTATTGAACCCATTTGCCACAATTTCCCGATCTTCTGGGGTTAAAAGTGGCGCAGTCGGCACAAATCCATTAAGTAAAATCGATTTAGACGCCACAATCTTTTCAGGCATCCGATATCGGCATTGTAAAACTGCTCCCGCGGGTAAATTCGGGTAATCTTCTCCGCCTTTATCAAGCGGGAATATAATTGCATTTTGTGGATTAAATAACGGATCAATTCGAAATTCCCCCGCTAATCCCGATGCGGATGCATGCGCCACAGCAACTGGCTCTTTCCAGCCATTTGCCTCATTTGCTTCCTTTTTTCTTTCCTCTTCTAGCTTCTTACGCCCCCAATCAGCCACCAATACTTCCGAAATCTGTTTATACAGCTTATGCTGCGCCCCAATTAACACAACTTCCTCTCTACGCCCATTCCGGTATTTCTCATCCTCCGAAAGCATCGGATAAACCTTGTTGATCGCCGAAAGAAGCCGTTCCTCTTCTATAAACGGCAATAGCGCAATCCCCTGCCACGCCATCTTTTTCCCATTCATATCAATAGGGAAATCTTCCGGATAGAAATCGATAATCTCCGAATTCGGATCGCTCATCAACCGACGAAACTGCTGAGGCAAATTGTGGCCCGAAGCTGCTGGCAAAACTCCCATAAGCTGTTCGTAAGGCCGGAATGGTTCTCCAAGTACAAATTCGATCTTTAGGGATCCGATTCCTACGAAATCTGCCGCAAATGGGGCGTAATGATACGGATAAAACCATTTCCAGGATGGACAGCCTTGGAAATAGTATAGGAGGACCCACGCCACCCCTTCAATGTAGTGCTGCGCCACAGTTTTCCTGAATTGGATATCCGAGGCTGGCACGTGGAATTTCTGTTCATAATACCGATCTCGGTATCCTGGTTCCCATAATCGGATTGTGTCATTTTCGGCGTCGGTATCGGCTGAATCGGAAGCTGAGGCTGACGCTGAGGCGGCAGCGGAAGCGGAAGGTGAATCGGAGTCCACAGAATCTTCAATTTCCGCTTCAACTTCCGCTTCAACTTCCGCTTCAACTTCAACTTCAACTTCCGTTTCAGCCTCAATAGAAGTCGAAGTTTTCCTACGTTTAAATTCAGGTTCATTTAAATCATCCAAATCGGTCTCATCAGCCCCCTGCGCCACATCTTGCGCCACATCTTGAGCCTCATCTTTCCGCTTTGCTTCCCCAATTAATACGCTTCTCAACAACGCAGCGGCGTCCCGATTAGCCTTTTCCGCTTTTTCCTTCTCCTTCTCATTTTCCACTCTTTCTACGCCTCTTTTCGTCCTCAACAACTCCGAATTCGTCATATGCACAGCCCCCACAGACTTCCCATCCGGGGTATAAAGCGGCATATCCGGTGCCGGCTGAAGTGGCGCTCTGTCTTTCCCTCGGGACAACTGTGGCGCATTCTGTGGCGCATTTTGTGGCTTATCAAAACTACGATTACGGAAATTCTCATTTCTACGCAATTCAGCCGCCCGCCGTCTTCGGAAAATCTCATCCTCTTCTTCCGCCAACCCCGCCAACAACTTCTCAACTCTTTCTAAATTCACCGTCCCGTCTTTAGTGATGTAACCTTGGAGTTTCGGCAAAGTTCTCTTCCATACTTTCACTAAATTATCCACAGAATTCTCCCGAACGTCCAAAGACGGCAAATGCGGTAAGAAATCGTTCCCAACAAAGAAACAGATAAACACCCAGTCGTCAACGGCCCGTTCCACTTCAAATGGGAACGGCAATCTCGGTACATTTAATTCTACTTCTAAATACTCTCTTAATACGTCTACATGAAGCCATAGAAACGGAGTTTCCTGTTCCGGCTTAGCCTCTGCGCCACTAGAAGCGTCTAAAGACATTGCCAGCAACTCTGCTGCGCCACGCCGCTGCCGATCGTTCTTAGCAAATACGTCTTCTCGTAATATACGGAAATGTGGCTCATGAGTGGCTAATCCAAGGAAAATCAAATCAGCGTCTAATCCGTAGATACAGTGAGAAGTATTGGGATTGTACTCGGGATCGGCACGCTGGCTTCGGATGAAATTCATGATTTTGTGCTCACCTTCTCCTGGAACGGAAGCATCCGATATAATCACATGCAAATCTTTCCATCCCGCATCAGTAGCAATCTTAAAAGCAACCCAATACCGAAGAGCCTCGGCTAAAATATTCATAAACGGAGTTCCAGGCGTAATAGCATTGGAATCCCACGTTTTCTTCCCCTTTATAGCCTCGTCTATAACTTCTCCACGATTTTCCATCTCAGTAATAGCCTGAGCTTTAGCTTCATTAGCTATTTTAGCATCCTGGGCCGATCGGAACCGCCGAGACCGCTGCTGGTTCATTTTAGCACGTGGCGCCACACCATCAACGGCTATCATAAGCACTTTCCGAGGTCTGGCCATTCTAAGTACTCTATCAGTGTATTTAAATACGTCTAACATCATTTCGGCTTCCGTTTCCGGAGCGGGTTTGTGCTCAGGATGAGAGCACGGGTGTACAATTCCGTTCATATCCAGATAGAGGTTATCGAGTTCTCCGTTTGGGTTCGGATTTGAGTAAGGAGCGGGTACTTTTATTCCGTTAATTTCTACGTCATCTTCTTCTAGTACTGGTGAGATAATCTTCGGGTATTTCCGGGACAGCCATCGGAAGAAAGCGGGGACGCCCATAGTGTGTGAATTGGAGTTTTATAGAAGTTGTGGAGTATTTTCAGGTTTTTAGTTTTTGTGGTAATACCGAGCGGGTCGGAAGCGGAAGCGGAGACGGAAGTAAAACGGATGGCTTCGGAATTTTTCAATTACGAAACGCGGGCGAAAATATTTTATGTGATTGAATTTCGGATGATGTAAGCGGTAAATGTGGGGATAATAATTGATGACGTGAGCGGAAAATAGGGGGTGGTGGGGGGAGAAATTTTAAATTAAGCGCTCGGAAGAAGAAGTGAATAGAAAAGCATGTGATGTGGGGGAATTGCAAGGTAATTGACAAAATTCCATGTGATAAATGTCTATATAAGAGCCGCTTTTCCCCCTGCTTGCGTTGGCAGGAAGCAGAGAAGGACCACTTTGGGAGTGGAAAATACGATCACGTAAGCAGTATATAATTTGTCAAATTTTGTAGAAGAAAGATGATATTAGCAATACAACAGTGCAATTTTGGAACTTCTAATGATGATATTACAGTTGTAAAGATGAAGCAAAATTGTTAATTAATAGAATATGCAGGAAGTGAAGGCTTTAAACCGCATATTCTCTTCTCACTTCCCGATCCTCCATTTCCCCCTTATTTATTGATTACCTAATCTGAAATTCCTATTCACCGATCGCTTCGGAACAAATTGATTTCCCTTCACCAACATTACAATGGGATAACTGAGCCTCCGGGACGGCAATTCTTAGCAATTCTTACGCCACATTCAGCCACATTCAGCCACTAACCACCAACTGACGACCCTAAAAACTCTTGCATACTCTCAATAACCATGTGGAGGACGAGTCGGGTGACTCTTAAAACTTCACAAACGTCACGATGGCCGAATTGTCAACCTGCCAAGTCCGACGAACTTCGGCATTTCTTACCGTCCCGTTCAGTTTTCTCATGGCAAAAGAAAATTCAAGAATCAAGGAAAAAAATGACCGACGATAAACTGAAAGGCGTTTACGTTCCAGATTTTACTGTTACTCCTACAACTTATTCATACCCGGTTTATAATAAAACTCGGGATAGTAAATTAAAATCTGATTTAAATTCTGATTTAAATTCTCCTTACCCTATAAACCCCCCAAGTATAATTGGGGAACTTTTCCGTATTGGTGGACAGAAATCATTAAATTCTCCAATTGAAATTCGAGCAGAATTTGATAAATATCCTACAGTAACAGCTGAGCAATTAAAGAATCGTAAAAAGAGGCCTAAAAATGTTAAAATGCTTACTAGAGATTTTATTGATGACTCACTTTATAATACTAATTATGGTTATTTCTCAAAAGAAGCGGAGATTTTTTCACCAGGTGCGCCTTTTGATTATGAGAATATAAATGATGTTGATGATTTTATGAATCATTGGATTTCTCAGTATCAAAAGTATGGAGAAGGAGGGAAAAGTGGGGAAAGTGGGAAAAGTGGAGAAAGTGGGGTAAAAAGTAGAATAAAATCGGGTTCAGCCACAGCCTCAGCCTCAGCTTCAGCCACTTCAGCCACCTCAGCCACCTCAGCCACCTCTCCCTCCCCCTCTCCCTCCCCATTCAACTCATTACAACTCTGGCACACCCCAACTGAAGTATTTCAACCTTTCTACGGCCAAGCACTCGCTCGTTATATCTTACTAAACTACAAATTATCACTCTTCCCAACTCACGATCTCATTATATACGAAATGGGAGGAGGTAATGGAACCCTCATGCTTAATATTATGGACTATATTCGTGATCAAATGCCTGAAGTTTATGATCGTACACACTATAAACTAATTGAAATATCAACAAAACTAGCTAAAAAGCAGAAAAGTCGTAATCCTACAACAAATTCTCATATTTTACTGCAAAAGGCTAAAAAATCTGGTCATTCTAACCGCGTTCAAGTAATCAACAAAAGCATTCTAAACTGGGATGAAAAAATACCTGAACCAGTGTTCTTTATAGGCTTAGAAGTACTGGATAATTTTGCTCATGACGTTCTACGGTATGATAATTACACCGGGCAACCATTCCAAGGATACGTAGTTATCGATGAACACGGAGAATTCCAGGAATATTTCTCAGAAGAGTTAGATCCCTGGTGTGAGCATTTTTTACAGCTTCGGCAGTCAGGGGAATTACCGTATTGGACGCGTTGGGGATCAGAAAGTGAAGAATTAATGGAAAATATATGGAATAGACAAAATGGAGTTTCAGTTAACGGAATTCATCCATTGAATTTACCATTGTGGTACCGAAATTTTAAGAATAGAATTTGGCCATTCCGAGGTAATTTAAGTGATGCCGAATTTATACCAACTCGGTATTTACAATTTCTATACATTTTAAAGCAGTTTTTCCCGAATCACAGATTACTCATCTCCGATTTCACTAAATTATCGGATACAGCTCGGGGTTACAATGGCCCAGTTGTACAAACAGTTTTAAATGGTAAAATGGTAACTTGCGATACTTATATGGTACTTCAGGGATTTTTTGATATAATGTTTGGTACAGATTTCCCATTAGCCAGTGATTTATATCGACAGGTTTGCGGGAAACAAATTTCTATTGCTTCGCATGCCGATTTTTTAACAATGTGGGCGGATTTAGAGAAAACGGCGACGAAAGCGGGTGAAAATCCTATGGTTGAGTTTTATCGGAATGCCGCTTTTATGTATAGTTAGGAGGTATCCGAGGTATCCGAGGTTTCGGAGGTTTTTGTATATAAATGGAGTTTTAAGAATAGAAGTTTGTGGATTAATAAATCGGTATAATTAATCCGAATGCCGTTATTATTTCCGTAATTAGGGTAAACGGGGGCTGCATTATTTCCGTTTCGTTCCGCTATTATGTCCGGAATTGTTGATAAAACGGGTATCTTATCCGTAATTGAGTGCATTGTTTCCGGAAAAAGTTCCTCTATCGTCTCCGATATTTTGATTTTTCTCAACATTATTTTCCATAATCTCCGCTTTTATTCATCCTCCTTCATCCGCCGAAACGGAATATCCGACGGGTGAAAGCGGATGCATTCCGGCTTAACTGCGCCACAAATATCTCGGTATTCACTATGGCAACTAATGAACAATCTCGGGAGTACAAACTGTAAGTTCCGATTACGAAAATATGAGATGGAAAAAATTCCTAACTAACCCAATAGCAAACTGGAGATCCCATTTGAGACACCTCGGCAAGCGGAAATCGCGGCAAAATCGCTATCACCTGATCCGATCCTGCGGCCTAACGAAATTACTATAAATTATAAACCACAGGACTGTAAATTAATCATTGATTTACAAGCAGTAAGCGATAGGGTACTTCGAGTTGCTACGAATAGTTTGATGGACAATATAAAAGTGGTTATTGAGTGCATTGATGAGCTGGATGTTGGTGTAATTGATCAGGGGGTTTAAAGGGGTTGAATATTTATGATTTGTGGTGCCGAATTAATCAAATTTGTGACATTATCGGGAGAAATTTCGGCTCATCCGACGGAATTGAGTGAAATATCTGATTACGTGATCGGGAATGTCGGAAGAAAACTCAATGATTTATTGCATATGTGATGTAGCGAGTGTAAATGGATTTCGAGAGAGCTGAAAAGATGGAGAACATTTGTAAGAGTGTTTAAAGAGCTGTTGAGCTGTTTTTATATGTGCTTTAGGGCCGCTTTTGCCGATTTAAAGACAAACTATATAACTGATTGATGGTGGATTAAACGATCACATAATCATATAATATTTTCATGACTTATTAAAGTATACGTAATCCGGTGACGTAATCATAATATATCCGTAAGATGAATATATGAATACGTAATCTGAAATAAGAATGATAATTTCACTCATTTTTCGGGCTTTTCCGCCGTTCCGAAGAGCTCAAATAACCTCTTACCACCATCATGTTTACTCAATTGTTATTATTCATGCATACCCCGTGTTTCCCGGTTTAAATAACCCACTGCGTTTCATTTAATCCAACATATTTCACTGTTCTCCTTCCTCTACCAATCAATACATGAAAACTCCTTCAACTATTGACAAAACTACTAAACCTTCCAATCTCCAAAACTCATATTCAAACACTTCCTATTAACACCATTTCCCATCTACTATTTACCCCATTATTATTCATTTATCCCGCCCTTTTCATCCGATCCGATGAGAATTATCCGCCGTCCCAAAACCCCCCCACAAACGCACCACTACCGTTTTCAGAAATAACGGAAATCATAACTAAATCAACCCCTTTCCGTAATTTTGCCATTTTCGCCCAAATGCGAGAATTTCCAAACCGCTGACGGCAGAAACTCCGCACCTCTCCGTTTCCTGCGCCTTCAGTTCCGAAATAACCACAAATTTCATCCGAAAACGCCACAATTCACGCCACAATTTACGCCACACTACGCCACTCTGTGTGATTCCCCTATTTGGACTTCTCTTTCCTCTTTTATCCCGCTTATTTCTCACTCATCGGCTATCACAAGGAATTCTTTTAAATCCCGATTTACATTACACAAACCCAATCAATCATTACCACAAAATTTTAATTCACTGCGCCACATTTTCATTATCCTACACAATTCTTTTGCTGCGCCACACTAATGACCGTTGATTAAGCGCGCGTTTATCAGCGCTTAAATTTTATTATTAAATTTTGTGCAATGGATCGCCCAACAATTCGGCAATCCCCGCCGCAAGAACCAACGGTTAACTGCGCCACAGATATCGATACAAACGCCACAATCACTGCGCCACAGAACCTCCTTAAACAGGAAGATAATTACGCCACTCCTTATAGACGTTCAACAACAACTCCGGCCGGAGTTCCGCCTGTTGACGCCTCAATCACTTCTATAAACGCCGTTAACGCCACAAGCGCGGCGCCGAGCCTCCACAATGGTTTCAGCCTCCCGAATACTCCGGCAGGACCTTCCGCGCTATCTGCCGGACATGCCGGAAGTTCGTCATGTTTATCGGCTTTCCCATGTGCTTCCAGGCCGCTTTCGGCTTCTCCTGCGCCACACGGCACTCCACGGGCGCTTTCGTCCAGTTCTTCGCTGTCTTCCGCTTCTACTGCGCCTTCGGAACCTTCCGATCGGTCCCAACAAGCTATTCGGGATAAATTAGCCGGGATGATTCCTACTATGGGTCATTTAGAGGCTGAGGCTACTGAAAAGGGTAAACAATTAAGTGTTAAAATCCAGCATATCACTAACGTTTCAGCCACTTCAGCCACATCAGCCACATCTTACGCCACTCGTCGTGAAGAACTTCTACGCCTTAGTGAAGAATTATGGCAACTTTGCCGAACTCACACATCTCTAATCGATTTATATCACGATTTCCTATCCTATGCGTACCGAGCCGGAGGCACAGAAACGTCGCAAAGAGTTGTTTCCAAATACCGAATCCCGCATAGGCTTAGAAGTTTCGGTATATTCAATTTCCTTGAACTAATTAAAATGTTTTTACTAGCATATATCGAAATTGATTCTCGCTGCGCCACATCTTATCGGACTTCAGCCACAGGGCTAAGCCACAGTCCTAATAACGGACCAAACATCACCTTAAACCAATCTTTACATACTACAAACACTTTTGAAGAACTAACAGCAGCATTCATTGGTTACGCTTTCTCATTACTCACTACATTAGCAGAACCTCCATATAAATGTACCCATCTTTGGGCGGAAGACTTGGGAGATGTAGCAAAATTCGCTATCAATTGGTACAGAATTAGGGAAATCGATTGGAAAATTACGGCAGAATTTTGGTATATGTACGCATCCAAATTACTCACAGGTCAAGGAAGAGTTTATTATCATCAAGCTTTAGTGTCTATGGAAGGTTTAGAATCGTTATATTTACTTAGTAAATCGCTTACTGCTACGGAACCGTATATTCCGTCGTTTAAAGTAGTGGCAGCTTTATTAAAAGAGCAAACGTTAGCTCGGATAAATGCCCGAATCGGCCCGTCGGTTGAGTCGAATATTTTATATTTTTTCGTTATTCATAAATATGTTTTTGAGGTTGCGCCACGAATTGGGGGCGCAGGTAACGGAAACGGAAACGGAAACGGAAGCGGAAGCGGAAGCGGGAAGAACGTAGAAGCGCAGGAATTCGATCGGAATTGCGCCAGACTGTTAAGAGACGTAGAAGTAGCAGCTCGGCATTCGGATGCTCGGATGTTGGAATCCCAATTTTGGATTATCCCAGGAGCGGCTTTAAATACAAGTTGTGGCTCAGCGCCGAGGGGCAGAATACGAAATAGGAAAATCCGTAGTTTGGAAGCTCAATTAGAACACGAAGATCAATTTGTGTTTTGGTTTCAACGTGGAGCTCCTTTTGCTATTGTTTCCATATCACATTTCATTGGATTTGCCGAAAGTCGATTATTTGCTCGGCTTTTCGATTACGGAACGCGGGAATCATCAAATATGACATTAGAAGTTGAGAAATCACGTTTATTACTACAAATATTAGAGATTAAACCGGAAATTGCGTTCTTTAGTATGCGAATGCTGCGAGCTTATATGGAATTACCCACGGCAATTGGCGGTCCGCATGTTTTAGTATGGATGTACTTCATTTGTTCAACATTTGCGGCAGTTAAACGGCAGCATTTAGCGGAGATTCGGAAACATCCGGAAGCGGCAGCAGGGAAACGGAAATCTGTGCCGAGGTATGAAATGCTGATAAAGTTATTATGGGCTCGGTTAATCCCGTGGCGTAGATTAGTGGCGTTTCTTAATCGGGCAGTGTTACATGTGGTGCAGCATTCTAAAATTGATATTAAAGTGGCTGAATTAAGAAATAATCTAATTCAATGCGCTATAAACGGTAATTTAGCTAAAACTACGGAAACTGAATTACTTCCAGAAGAATGGAGACTTCTTGGATTAAGATGGATGGATGAAATTTGTAAACACCGAAGTTGCGACGGAATTGATCGGAAAACTGAGGCGCAGCAGGTAAGCGGAGACGCATTGATGGATAATTCAATTGGACCTGACGCCGTAGATGTGCCATTTGCTGGTGATGTGGCTTACCGAACAAATAGTTTACTTCGTTGTATTAAAATTGAATCTTTAGCTCGGCATTTAGCGGCTCTGCCGACGGTGCCCCTGATATGGGACGCCGAAGCAAGACGATTCCGATTAGATTCAAGATTATTCAAATTGTATGAGAACGAAGTTGAGTTTTTCGGGCAAATATACTCGGAATTGATTCCCTGGTTTAACGACCCTTATGTGGCTCGGCTATATGAAGGCGGAGCGGAAGCAGCAGCCGCTGCCGATTCAGCCGAACCGGCTTGGTCATTATCGGGGCCCTCGGACGAGATGAGACGTGAAGATCGGGACGAGACGTGGGGTGTGGGTGAATGGGTGTACGGTCGTGATTACGTAACCAGAGCGAAAATGTATGAAGCGGAGATTACAAATGAGTATGAAAAGGCTTTACGCGGGATTGATATGGGCCGGAAAGTTTCATCTCGTTCAAGTTTCTTTTGTTTTGATTCCAACGTTTGGATCTCTCACTGCGGGAAACTGTATAAACAGATTGACGGCGGGAGTATCCGTGCCGCTGTTCCAATTGTGGTTTTAGTGGAATTGAAAACGTTGAAGTACAATGACGGCGCCGTAGTAACGGAAAGAGCGGGCCGCGCTATTCAGATTATTAATCAGCTGCTGCGGAAGAATCTGATAACCGTTTTGGGACCCGAAGGACCACTTAATATTGACACTTCAGCGTCTTCTGTGACTAAAATCCTTGAACACGTGGACGTTGAAGCACTAATTTCTGCTCTTAACCGAGAAAATGCCGATGGAGCGGAAAGAACGCGTACAAAAGTTAATATGGACGGAGTTATTATCCGAATTGTCAAGGCATTTAATGAATTAGTTAGACAGGAAGCGGGGTTAAGACGAGTGTATAATCCGAACGAAGATGTGGCTGAGCCGACAATTGTGGCGTCGGTTAAGTCGCCCGGTTCGGATGTTGCCATGGAATCAGCCGATGATGGCGAGATAGCTTATGGAGTTCTCATAACAGACGATAAAAACATGCGGTTGCAAGCACTGGCAAATAAAGTGGAGTGCCATTCGTTACAGTGGTTTTTCGAAGCCAGTGCTAACACGGAACAGGCGTTAGACTGAATCTCAGCGGAATAACCGGTTAGCCGAGCCGAGCCGAGCCGAGCCGAGTTTATAAATAATACTGAGATCGAAACTGCAAGCCGAACGTCAGCGAAACATTAGTCAAATAGCATATTTTAGCAAGTTTGCATAGTACATTTAAGAGACAGGATAATCAGTTAGTTTTGTTAGTTGTAGAGTGTATTTTGGCCGATTTGCGCGGAATATCCGATGGCCAGATTTGGAGTGAGACTTGAAGTTTGAGAAAAGACGTGCAGGAAGGTACAGTAGGGTGCATGAAGTTACAGCATATGATGAATATCGTATTTTAATCGGAAATGATCGCCGAGATTCGGCCACTCCACAGGCAAGAAAAACTGCAATACTTTATATAGTGATAAGAGCAGATTGGGGGTGGCATGTCGCATTAATAGCTCAAGAGATTACGACGGTATGTAGCGATGGGACATGGGATTCAAAGGGTAGACGGATGACCAGACAATTTCAACCTGACAATCGAATTCAGCCGTCCAAAGATAGATAGGGTCAAGCTGTACTATGTAACTAGGTTCTAGAGCAAATGAATTATTTTTACAATCCTATACAGCTCCGTTTGCTCACACGAGAGAGAATACAATTATCTTGATCCATTAATATTTGATTACGTGATCCTCTTTCTCTTCAACCAGATATCATGAAATTTTGATATTTCAGCCCCTACCTGGTCTCCAACGTACCTAAAAACCTATACAATGACATATTAATATGCCGCTATACTACTTATACTTTTCAATCCGTAAATCAAGTAGTCAATCTCACATTAAACTTGAGTTCAATGAACTATTTGTCCAATAACAGGGCCGCCAACCTTCCTATCAAATTTATGCATATTTCTGCAGGGTCATGCAGATTCACCTCGTCCCAAATAGGCAACCGGCTCAACATGAAAATGAAGCTAAATACCACAAAACTAGCGCTTTGCCGAACTCCGAACTAAAATTGTGCCGCTATCATCCGGTATCTTGAATTGCAGGCACTCGGAATATTATCCGCTGCCTTGCATATACTTTTGCATTCACTATATATCCTAATGGGTTCCGATCCGCCTCAAGAAAAGCCGAAATCCTCACTTTTCGTCTCTCAATCCCTTAGCAATCGGTTCAAAAAGGCTCGGAAAACGCGAGTAAATGAAGAATCCACAGACACCCAACCTTTACCACATGTCGCCGAGACACCGAAACGGAGTCTGAGCTCCGTGTTCAGCCTTTCTGGAAGTCGCAAGAAAGGAACTCCTACAAAAGACACTCATGAAGACGTTTTCACTACTCCCACAGCTTCTCGCACCCGGAAAATGAGCCAGCTGTTCAACCGCGGCTTGGGTACCCCAGAACGGAAGTCTCGGCCCGATATTTCCAGCCCATCTCACGTTTCTACGCTTATTCCTACAAAACAATTGCCAGTAGGCGATAAATCTCTGACTAAATACACCGTAGATACAATAATACAAAGGCTATCCTGGATGGACGTCACAGGGTACAGTTATTTGGCGAAAGAGGAGTCAGTTGACGCTGCTACGGGAGATAATGATGAGGTTTGTGATAAGTGTGAAATAGAACAGGTAATGAGGATTAGTTTGTACGCTTTCCTAGTGCAATTACGGAATATTGGTACCGGGGATAAGCTTAAATGTGTATTGCTAGATGTAAAGGGTACAGTAGATTTGAAACTGGGGTATATTGTAGGGCTTAATACTTCAGAATCATGGCATCAAGTAAAGGGAGACTCGGAGTCCAGAAATGATATTCCAGTGTTTATAGAATGGAGGCTAATTTGCCGGTAAACCGAAGCTGAGAGAGTATTATACAAATGAGCTATTTATTGCCGAGATTTCGGGGATTCAGGTAACTTATAGCATGCGAAAGAGTGAGATCGGATGACGGATCAGCTAAAAAGGTGGTATATCAATGCCTCAAATGCCTACTAAAGTGGAAATTTCTAAAGTTTTTGCTGAACACCGATATATCACCGGTACAATATGACTCCTATGATACTTTTTGACTCGAAAACTGAGCCGAATTGTTGATAAATTCCCCGGAATTACAATTCACTGGTTAATCATCGGGACATGGCGTCTCCTCTCGGGAACCCAACTGGGAATTTTTCATCCTGCAAGTGTCATGCAGTGTCCTGCACGTCCAACTCTATTCCGGAGTGACTCAGTGATTGCTCATTCCCAAATTCATCTACAATCACCGGTTACGTCTCAGTAAAGTTTTCTGACTCGGTGGAAACACCCTAAAACTACTAAACCCACCCTGCAAGCAATCAAGTTTGACTCAACTTGCACATGCAACAGTTATAACCTGAAGCAAGCGATGAGCTTTACGTTGATACGCATAATGAGTAGTGTGAAGCAAACGAGGGGCCATCTGTAGAACGCTTTAGAGGTCCTACGGCCAGGAAATTTTGTAATTCGGTTCAGTGACTCATCCGTACGTATTTACCCGGCTGAATTTTAATTCCCGCCAGGGGAAACCTCATTGGTGGCCTCATTGCTCCCGTCCCGAGTGGTTAAAAGCTCATTTCATTTTAGGCTGCAAGTGATTACCCGGTTGCGTCATAGATGCATATTTCTGCATCTCATCGCATGAAACCCCGAATAAGGTTTACGTATTGCCTATTCAGGAAACGAAAATCCCGTGTACCCCCGAGGAATTTTTAATTACTATGAGATTTTTCAGTCTCCAGTTAAAAAAGGCACGGGAATTGTATTTATACTGTTCTGCCAGTTTTAGTAGAAAAGGAAACTGATCCCCTTTCAGTTTTCTGCTATTTAATGACCATAGTTGCTTAAATTCCACTGTTTTACCCCGTTTTACGCTGTTTTCCCTCTGTGAAAAACTCCTTTTGAGTTGAAAGCAGACGGACTTTCCCTGGTTTTTCGTATATCAAAGATGTTGCGCGCGGGTAGAATTTGTACTACTCGGCTAAGCCGAAGTAATTCAATTTTTGTACCACTTAGTTCACTACCTTCTGTTTGTACTCATTCAGTAAATTTATGCCGAAATTTTTCCGCTTCCGCTGTTTTCCTCCAAGCGGAAATTTTAGATGGGAAGAAACTTGCAGCGGAGATCCGACGTCGCGCCGCAGCTGAAGTTGCCGAAATACAACAAAAGCATGTGAATTTCTCGCCGAAATTAGTCATTATTCAGCTCGGATCCCGTGACGATTCCTCGGCTTATGTCCGTATGAAACTCCGTGCGGCCCGAGAAGCCCGAGTTGACTGTCAGCATATGAAATTGGATTCGGATACCTCGGAAGCGGAATTATTAAACCGCATTGAAGCTCTTAACGATGACCCTTCTGTGCACGGAATTTTAGTACAATTGCCGCTTCCGGATCATATTTCCGAGCCGTTGATTACAAATGCCGTTGCTCCGGAGAAAGACGTTGACGGATTTTCCCGTTATAATGCCGGAGAGTTGGCTAAACGCGGCGGAACCCCGCTATTTCTCCCGTGTACCCCTCATGGGGTTTTGCGGCTGTTGGAAGCCGCGGAAGTTCCGCTGCGGGGTAAGCGGGCCGTTGTACTGGGCCGATCGGATATTGTAGGAACACCTGTGGCTCAATTATTGAGAAATGCGGACGCCACAGTCACAGTTTGCCATTCTCGGACGGAAAACATTGCCGAGATTGTGAAAACAGCAGATATCGTTGTGGCAGCTCTCGGGAAACCTCGGTTTGTAACTGCCGAGATGATTAAACCGGGAGCAGCAGTTGTAGATGTAGGAATTAACTATGAGGAAGACGGCACGGCTCGGAACGGCCGACGGCTCGTCGGAGACGTTGACGCGGGCTGTGCGGAAGTCGCCGGCAAGCTTACGCCTGTTCCTGGTGGCGTCGGGCCGATGACTGTGGCTATGTTGGTACAAAACGTAGTAGATGCCGCTCGGAGGGCTCAGGAAACTTCCGCACATCGGCATATCACTCCGTTGGGGTTGAAAGTGCAGCATCCGACACCTTCGGATGCGGATATTTCCCGGGCGCAGCAGCCGAAGAAGATTTCCCAATTAGCAGCTGAACTCGGAGTTACCGATTCGGAATTAGAATTATTCGGGAAATACAAAGCTAAAGTGTCACCAAGTGTGGCGCAGCGGCTGAGCCACCGGAAAGACGGATACTATGTGCTTGTGGCAGGGATTACTCCGACTCCGCTTGGAGAGGGGAAATCTACTACAACTCTTGGGCTTGTGCAAGCATTAACGGCTCGGCTCGGCCGTTTATCCATAGCCACAGTACGGCAGCCTTCAATGGGCCCGACTTTCGGCGTTAAAGGTGGCGCAGCCGGAGGCGGATACGCACAAGTACTCCCGATGGACGAATTCAATTTACATTTGACTGGTGATATCCATGCCGTTTCTGCGGCTACAAATTTATTAGCAGCCGCTGTTGATACTCGGATGTTCCATGAAGCAACACAAAAGGATACCGCTTTGTACTCCCGATTAACTCCGCGTAAAAACGGGAAAAGAGTATTTGCGCCACATATGTTAACTCGGCTGGCTAAATTAGGTATCAACAAAACAAACCCGGAAGAACTAACTTCGGATGAGATTCGCAAATTTGCCCGTTTAGATATCAACCCGGAAACGGTTACGTGGCGTCGGGTAGTCGACTGTAACGATAGGCATCTCCGGGGTATAACTATCGGAGAAGCTCCTACCGAAAAGGGACTTGTGCGCCACACTGGGTTTGATATTTCTGTGGCGTCGGAAGTTATGGCTATCTTAGCTTTGTCAACTTCTCTGAAAGATTTGCGGCAAAGAGTCGGGAAAATTGTGGTTGGTTCTTCTAAATCTGGAGATCCTGTAACTGCTGAAGATCTTGGAGCTGCCGGTGCCGTTGCGGCTTTAATGAGAGATGCTGTGAAGCCTAATTTGATGCAAACACTTGAAGGAACTCCCGTGTTTGTTCATGCGGGACCTTTTGCTAATATTTCTATTGGGGCTTCTTCGGTTATTGCTGATCGGGTAGCTTTGAAGTTAGCCGGTTCGGAACCTGGGGAACCAAACGGGAAACGTGGGTTTGTGGTTACCGAAGCGGGATTTGATTTCACAATGGGCGGAGAACGATTCTTCAATATTAAAAGCCGAGTTTCTGGGGCGTCTCCGAATGTTGTAGTGATTGTGGCTACCGTTAGAGCTTTAAAATTACACGGCGGAGCCCCCGACGTGAAACCGGGAGCGCCGTTAGCGGCGGAATACGAAACGGAGAACGTGGAATTGGTGCGGAAGGGTTGTGCAAACTTGCGGAAGCAAATAGAAAATGCTCGGAGTTTCGGAGCTCCTGTAGTTGTAGCTATTAATAGGTTTGCCACAGATACTTCAGCGGAGCATGAAGTTATTGCCGAGGAGGCTAAAGCGGCTGGAGCTGTGGCTGCAATTCCTACAAATCACTATGCCGAAGGTGGCGCAGGGGCAGAAGAATTGGCAAAAGTTGTGGCTGAAGTGGCTGAAATGGGTGAAAATTCGGAAGAAGTTTCTAAACAGGTGCAATTCACCTACAATTTAACCGATTCAGTTGAAGACAAACTCAGAGCTATTGTGCGGAAAATGTACAATGGAGCGGATATTGAATTATCCGATTTGGCCCGAGAAAAGATTAATTTATACACTGAGCAAGGATTTGGTGGATTACCTGTTTGCATTGCTAAAACGCAGTATTCGCTGTCACATGATCCCAAGTTGAAGGGTGTTCCTTCTGGTTTTACAGTGCCGATTCGGGATGTTCGGGCAAGCGTAGGAGCGGGTTATTTGTATGCTTTGGCTGCTGAGATTACTACGATTCCTGGATTACCTACGAGGCCTGGGTTTATGGATGTTGATATTGATGAAGAGGGTGAAATAGTTGGTTTATTTTAGAGGCAATAGATTTATAGAGGATATGGAAGTTGGGTTGAAAATAGTGGAGAAGTAGCGGGATATGTAGAGAAGCGGAAGCGGAAGCGGAACGGAAGACGGCATCGGAATAAAATGCCGATGATTTACATGTGATTAATGGAGTATTTCATGATTATGTCATCTGTAAATATATTAGGATTAGCTAATTGTTAATTATTAATCAGGAGTTTGCTGTGAATGAGAAGTATTCAGCTGTACCAAGGGAGAGTTATTAGATGGCTGTTATCGTTATTTGGTAGACGGAAATGAGCGTGGCGATGATATATAGTGGGGTAGTGAAGTTGAAAATACTGCAATTGATGAATACTATATTATTGATTACGTAATAGTAAAGGAGTTACATACATTTGAGAATGGGTGGAGGGAACGGGCGTTGAAAACGAGTATTAGCCGAATAAAATGGGGTTTTTATAGCACATAAACTGCTTAGGTTTATATGTGGTTGTTTTTAATTACCGTTTCAAGCGGATTTAGGCAACAGTTAGCCGTTATTGAGCGGACAGTAGAATGTATTATTATCTGATTACGTGATCTATTAGTTTAAGTACTGTGCATCTAACAGTGCTGTAATTTGACCAAACAGAGCAGTTTCTGGCAAATTACTCTCACAGTGGTAACTAATAAACCTGTCTAAACATTAAAGTGTTGCTTAATACCACATATATGTCTCATATGTTGCGTTAAACCACTGTAGTTTCTACCGATGTTCGTGTCCTATTACAGGGGTCTCTGTCCAAACACCTTATAATCTCCTTTTCCCCTATATATTCTCCGTTTTTCCTTTCCTCATCTTTTCCGCTCCATCGGACCACTTTTGTACTCCCGGTGATTTGTGCCGAATTCTCCGATTCCGCTCCGCAAATTCCGAGATCCCGCCATTCAACGCCCTTCACATTCCGATCCCTCCGAGGAAACTAAACACAAAATGTGGAACCCCGGTTCAACGGCTTCTAGCCGTCGTTTCACAGTTTCTGTACTCCGAAATTCGGCTTTTCTCGGAAAATCTAACAATTTTTCCGCATTTTCGGCTTATTCGGCCCGTCCAACTCTAGACTGCGCCACATGCGCCACATATAATATCCGTTTTGCCTCAAATAGCAAGAAACCCCGCGAAATATACCTGGAAGAACAGCGGTTACCCCGCTATTTCGAAGAAGCCTACGATTCTCGTCAACAGGATAAATCAATTGAAACATTTCAACTACAATCGGAAGATTTTGAATCCCGCTTCGATCACCTGACCATCCAACGGCGCGGAGATGCACAAAACCTTCAAGATTTCTATGAACCGAAATATTTTAAGCCACAATCTTTACCGAAAAATGCTTCCGTGGTAGTTATAGGCGGAGGAATCTCCGGTCTCACTTTTGCTTTCTATTTATGTAAAATTCGTCCTGATATACGTATAAAATTAGTAGAAAAAAATACTAAACTTGGCGGTTGGGTTGACGGGAAGGATTTCGGTATTCCCGATGATTGTGGTAATAATCTTATCGTAAATTTAGATTTTGGGCCACATACGGCTCGGCTTCCGTCTATTGGTTCCGTATTGTTGGCGGAGATTATGTCACAAATAGGTAAAGAACATTATGTTCAAACAATAAACGGGGATCTTCCGGCTACACGCGGGTCGTATTTGCTTACAAAAGAGGAGAAACTTGTTGGTACTCCGATGTACGCGCCGTTTGAGTATTTTTGGAGTTCGCTGGGCCGTAGGACGTTATTTCGGATATTAATGGAGCCGTTAAGTGACCACAAAGATCCGTCAATACGGGATGAATCTGTTTATTCATTTTTGCGGCGTAGAATTGGTCCGAAAGCGGCATTTTCTTTAGGTTCGGCGATAATTCACGGGATTTATGCCGGAGATTTCCGGCAATTAAGCGCCCGAGCTTTACTTAAACGGATGTATTTAGCGGAAGAGAAATATGGTTCGTTGGGCCGGTATTTCCTAGCTAGGAAGTCTGCGCGGGGTACCCCGCTCGAAGATGGGATTAGAATTGAGAAAGAAGCGGTTGAGGAACTTGTTAGGCAGCGGTACGCCACTTTTTTCCCAGATAGGAAACATTTTGAGCCATTGTTGGTGGCGCCAGAGTTTAAACGCCGAGGTCTTGTGCTTGTGGCAGGTGGGTTGAAAACTTTAATCCGGGAATTGTGGCGTTATTTAGAAGCTCAGCCTAATGTGGATATCCGATGTGGCTCAGAAGCTGTGGCGTTGAAATATGATAAATCTGTAGGGGCTGAGCCTCTTTCTGTGACTATAAAAAGTGGCGCAGCAGGTCGGAAACACGTTGAAACTTTACCTGCCGCTTATGTACACAGTACTGTGGCTGCACCAGTAGTAGGGAAGCTATTAGAACCGTATTCGGCAACTGTGGCGACTCACTGCGCCACAATTCCATTTGTATCCGTTTATGTTGTCTGTTTTTGGCTACCGAGTAACGAATTAGCGGAAAAATATAAAGGATTCGGGTATCTCGTGCCACAGCCGAGCGCCACACCTGAGCACCTTTTAGGAGTTATTTTTGACTCAAATATTGAGAAAGAGACGACTCTGTTTTGGGGCAAAAGGCTGAAAAAGGCAATTGGATACACCGAATCAGGAAATGTGGCTGAAGTGGCTAAAGTGGCTGAAAATGCCGAAAACGCTGAAAACGCCGCTTATTCTCGGAGAATTGCTAAATACTCTAAAGTAACTGTAATGCTCGGAGGAGAATACTATAAAGATCCTCGGAATATCCCGAAAAGCGATGAAGCCGCAGTGGAATTGGCAAAACAAGTATTAAAACGTCATGTAAAGATCGATATCGATTACTATAAAGACGAAGAGATTTTCTATGCTGCAAAGCTGAATGAAAATTGTATCCCACAGTACCCTGTAGGCCATGTGGATGCTACAGCTAACGTATTAGATGAAGTTGAGGATATCTTTGGTGGTTCTGTGAGGTTGGCTGGGAGTTCTTTCAGTACTGAAGTTGGATTGCCTGATCAAGTGAGTGCTGCTTTTGTTGCTGCGACGAGTTTGGCGTAGGAGAGAAGAATAAGAAGACGAAGGAATGTAAATAAATGTAAATAAGAATTGATGTGAATAAATGTTGATATGAGTGATTAAATGATGTATGGGTAGATTTGATATTAATATAGAGAAATAGATATTTAGATGAAAAAATATAAATACTACCTAACTATTTAGTAATTATTTAATAACTATTTAATCAATGATGAAATTTATATCCAAATGAATTAATAATTACTGAAAAGCTTTAACTACGTTCTTTATTAAACTATACTGATATTCTGATTTTATTATCTCATGAATAGTAATCCGTAAGTTTAGGGAAATAGAAAGAACAGAAAAGTGAAGAAAAGAAGAGAATATCTTCTGCTAGCAATGTTCTCTCGTTCCAAGGCTTCCAGTCCCTAGTTGAGCAGTTGAAGTTTTTCTTTCCAGATCATTGTAGATGTCTCTGATATTTATATTGAAATGGAAAGTGAGAAATCAGGAATTCATATTCGTATCTGAGGAATTTGTTTTGTAGAATATGGGAATTGGAAGTTGGGAATTGGAACTCTACATAATGAGAATTTTACTTTTACACATAAGAGATATATAAAGAATACAGATATTTAGTATCCCTACGGCAGAGATTAATAGTATACTTAGGAGCTCAGATTTGATCAGCTTTTCACTTGAGCATTTTTATCTTTAAACTAAGTAATCTGTATTATATAATTGTACGGCTACTAAAGGATGAATATTGTAGCTTAGTATTTATAAGTTTCGGCTTTTGACTTCCTGATTCTCTACAATTTACATTCTTCCTGTTGTTTGAGAGAACAAAATCGAAATACCATATCGGAAGTATTATTAATCATTAAAACAACGATTTGGAGTTTTATTTCTTGGCATTTGATAGTATTTTCCAAATTAATTTGGCAATTTTTAGGCAATTTCGGCAAATTTCGGCACATTTCGGCACATTTCGGCATTTCTCGGCAATCCTGCGCGCGTGAGGAGACCCGATATAAATCCACGTGACGCACGGAACAGTTAGAAACGTCAGAAAACACACATTATACGCAATGAATTCCAATAAAATTGTTTTAAATGAGTTCAAATTATCCTACTAAACAGCCTTAGTAGGCGCAATTCCTGTTTTATACCGAGTTTTCTGGTTTTATTCATGTTGTTCAGCTAATAAGCCTCGGCCATACACACGCGATGAGAGCCGAAGTCACACATCCCTTACACGATGAGAGCCGAAGTTTACAGCCCTCTTCTATGATGAGAGCCGAAGTCCAACCCCTCACACGATGAGACCCGATGTTCACTCCGCTTCCAGTAACCAAAATTTCCCTTTCATATGAAAATGACAATAAAAATCAAACTATTTTCTATCATTTCAACTTCAAAACAGGGCAAATCCCGTAATTTTCAATTATTTTCCGAGTAAATTCGGCTTGAAACCAACCTATTGTGTATATTTAATTAAAATATTACCGTAAAAGCATTTCAAACCCCCCAGATTACCCCCCAAATCCCATTTTTCACTTCTGATTCATCTTTATTGTACCCCACATTTGGCCCGCTTTTTACCTCTCACTCTGCATTGCCGACATTGAAACCCCTTGGTTGCCGACATGGGCGTTAATGGTTTGTGGTCTATTCTGTCGGAAACTCACCATGAAAGACTCCCTTTGCCGGTTTTCTGCTCTCAATTCCACCGAGCTTACGGAAGGCCGCCTCGGATAGCCGTTGACGCCTACCAATGGATATTTGAAGGGCGCCTCGGCGGTGGCAACGGCGGGCACGGCGGGAATGGTGGCGCAGCTCGGCCCGGTGGCGGCAGGCCGTGTGTACAGTTAATATTCTTAAGAGTAAAGTATTTACTCAGTCTTAATGTTATGGTTTTACTCGTTTTCGATGGCCCGGGGAAACCAGCGGGGAAACGGAAGTTTGGCGGCGAATCGAGTGATTCCGAAAGCGGTGGTGGCTCAGATATCTGTGGCTCAGCTTCGGGTAACTCATTCCAATCGGATGTGGCTTTAACGAAACGGATGCTACAAATATGGGGAGTATCCTTTATTACCGCAGCCGGAGAAGCCGAGGCGGAGTGCGCGCGGCTTAACCGAGCCGGAATTGTTGATTGGGTGATCACAAACGATGCCGACGCTATTGTATTCGGTGGTACAAACATTCTACGTAATTACTCGTTTTACCGAGAAGATGTTCCGTTTACTACCCGACGGGCGGCCCAGCGGGCCCATCCTTTAGGCGGTGGAGAAGCGGGGAAGCCGCTGGAACCCGGGAAAGAGATATTTGTGACTCCCGTGACGGTTTCTGGGATTTGTGATCACTTTGGTTTGCAATTACAAAGACAGCATTGGGTGCTTTTTGCTTTATTGACTGGCGGGGATTACAGCAGCGGTGTGCGGGGTTTTGGGGCCGTTCGGGCGTGGCGGGCGGCGACTGCGGGGCTGCGGGATGAAGCGGAAGTTCCGTTTGATGCTGCGGCGGAGCTGGCACGGATTTATCCCGAAATTGAAGGTTCCGCGGGGCGGGAAACGGCGGGGGCGTTACAAAAATGGAAAGTGGCGTTCCAGGAGGCGCTGCGGGCGGCGCCAGAGACGTATTTTGGTGGCGGGAGTAAAAATCGGAGTCGGCGGAAGCCGAAAGGGGCAATGAAAGCGGGGCAGGAGGGGTTAGCGAAGTATAATATTGATATTGTGGCTGATTTCCCTGACGACGCCACAGTTCGGTTGTATTTTTACCCCGCATTGCGGGTTGAGGCTTCCGCTTTTGTAGATAAGAAGGCTACAAATCATTTAGATGAATTTTTGGCTACTCCGCTTTCGGAATTGCTGCGCCACACAGTTGATTTGACTGGGTTTGCCGAGTTTGTACGCCAAGCTCGGTTTACTCGAATTCCGGAAGCGCAGCAAGCCGGAGCAGTACAGAAATACCTTGTGGCGCAGTTGACACCTGCATTTGTCCCCAGGTATATCGGAGGATCGCGAGCTGAGCCCCCAATGGGCGGCGGGAAACTGCCTATTTTGTACGTAGAAGAAGCCCGGGATCGGCGGATAGCCGGGCGGAGTCCTCCGGGTGACAGAAATGGACCGAAACTGTCAGAATTGTGCTGGGAAGAGTCGGAAGAAAGCGGAAACGATCACTGGACTGTTCGGATGATGAAAGTGAAGTTCCGAACTGCCGAAATGTTTGCCGGGAGTCTTCCGGAAGGGGAACTGAGTGGCTCGGGTGAATTCGGAACGGAAGGCGGGCGGGAGGACAGCGCGTGGGTTCCGCGGGAGACTTTAAAAGTGCTGAATGGGGCTTTGGTGGCGCATTTTGATGCGGAAGTGGCGGCGCGGACAGAAAAAATTGAGAAAAAACGGGAAAAACAGTTTGTGTTTGTAACAGGGGATAACGGGTCGGCAAAATTGGGTTTAGTGGAGCCGGGAAAATTGGGAGAAGCGGGGATCATAGGAGCGAAACTCGGAGGAGCTTCAGGTTCTTCCGGTGCGGCAGTTCGGGTTGATTTAAAGAATAACGGGGTGAAACTCGTGACTCGGAGGGGTAAAACAAGTACAAAACCACGTAGTCCAACGAAAAGGAAACCTCGGACGGGTAAGAATACTGGGAAAACTTCGGGATCTATTATGGGGAACCGAAAAATTGATGAATTTTTCACTCCGAATGCGCCACAGGAAACGGAAATTGCATTCTCTAATGGGAAACTGTACAAAACTACTGTGGCGCAGTTTGAAAGTCCTACGAAGAATCCGCCGAGCCATTCGAAAGTTTTAGAAGCTACGCCGGTTAAAAACAACCGAGTTTCAACTACAAAGGGGCTTACAGGGCTTGATACAGCGGAATTATTGTTTTTATTAGAAACTTCGGAATCATCGGGCGGAGAATCCGGTCCGGAAGCTACTGTGGCGTATGGCGGGAGTTTAACAGGGTCTCCGACGCGGCGCCGGAAAGTCTCGGAAGACGGGGGAAATTCCGGGAATAGTCGGATGAAAGCATTGGAGAATTTATCATTTTCTGACGAGGAAGAAGAGGAAGATGATGATTATTTGCAGTTTGATGGCTCATCTCGGTTCAATTTGCTTGAAGATGTGCGGAAGAACCTATTCGGGAGATCTCGGAACGGAGTCGGAGCAGAAGCCGGAAAGGGAAATGGAAGCGAGACGGAGAAGCTAGAAGAGCAGGGAAGCGGGGCATGTGATAAAGAACGTACTGAAGTGTTCACAATCGACTAAAGGGCGAGAGAATATGGGAAGTTTCGGGACTGGGGAATATACAGAGAGAGAATCAGAACGGTAGATGTGTACGAAATGTACTAATAGGGATCGGTGGTTGAAATTTACCGGTAAACGGCGATGAGCAGACTTGCGTTTCTCTGATCCGAGATATTTTCGTGACGGGATGAGACGTGATGTGGGAAGGAGGGAAAACTCGGAACGGGAAGGTATGCGAGGACTGTAGATATATTATAATGAGGTAATGAATAGGATAATTGGGATTAAACTGGTTTGTAGATTATTAAGGTAAAAAATTGAGATAATTGGGGGATGAAAAGCGGTATGTTGTTTTACCGATAGCTCGTAGAGTGGGGTAATTACGTATTACGTGATCTGAAAATATAAATGATATCGGGAAAACTCGGAATGTAATTGCCCTGCTTGCGCTGAGACGCGAAGTCAGGAGAAGCGCATCGGAATACCTAAGAAAACACGAGAAATCCCGACTGAATATGGACAATAAAGAAGAGAAAAACATGGAGAAAATCGGATCTATCGGTTTATTGTAAATCAGCACAGTTATTGCGTAGTTTGAGATGTCTGATGGCGCGAGATTAGGCTGATTCGGTTGATTCGGCTGTTTTAGTACTTTAATACGCCCAAATAGCCATTACAAAACTTTTTTTTCTCATTATATACCGCTCTTAGACCCCAGATTTAGCCTATATTAATCAACTTTTGAGTGTTTCTTTACATCCAGTTAAAAGTATGCCGACGGGAAGGCCTTGTAGTCCGCTACTCCAGCCTCTTCCGGCCTACGGACACCAGTCTTACCGAAGCTTACACGTACGGAATATCCGCCATACGTTCTCATCTGCTCAAGCTTACGCCATCCAGCCACAGCCTACATCCTTTATCCGACACGTCCGTGTTTCGGATTCCTAAATATGCGCGATTTACTCCGAGTCGAGAACGCTTTTCGCTCCGCTTTTCGCTGCTGCTTACGTAACGGCTCACGTAAACAAAAACCACACCTTTATTACTCATTCCGTGTATGCCCGGGTAAAGTATAGCCTATCAAACTTAATCGCATGAAGAGCGGTTCCGATTTCCTCCGTACCCCAGATTTTAATTTCAGGGTTGTGTACGTTTAGGCGATGCGACTTTTAATTTGGGACATGTACGTAAGTGCCGGCCAATGTCGGAATGGCCATATCCATGTGAACCACAGCCGATGTACGTAAATAGAAATGTCAGGGTCGGATCAGTGAACTTGTGGGGAGATTTAGTATCTATTGGTGTGGTTAGTCAGGCAGTCACGGAAAGAAGGGCTTTGTTTGATGCGATGACGATGAAAAATGTGGTAATTGATGTAATACGGAATACATATTCTTTTTTCTTATGTAAGAGAAACGGGACACAGGGTTATGGTTCTTCGCATATCTGACACAAGGAAACTCATTGATGGGACAATTCTTTTCCGACTGTCCGTTTTGGGGGCTGGTGTGTTGCGTACACATCGGGGCCACTCGGAACGGAATAGCGGGGTCGACCAGAAAGGAGCCGATGGCGGTAACCGTTGAATGTCGGAACGGAGTTCGACAAACGTATAGAAATGGTCTCAATTTGTAGACGTAGTGTACTGTCAACCTGTCTTTGTCTCTGTTTCAACGATGCTAGAAGAACCTGTTGAAAGATTCCGGCCGGAAAATAGTGTACTGAGTCAGGACATTCATGTCTTGTCACGCGACATGAAGACCTTAACTGTGAATAATCTTCCGTAGTAGAAATCGCTCTACTATTGTATCCTTCTTACAATCCCATAAACCTGTATAACTGTATAACCCCACAGTAACATCTCCTATCAGCTGATGTCCTCCAAACTACTTCTCCGACACCGGCTTGCCCGTCCCGCTCCACCGATTTCCATCGGGTTAGTGTACGTAAGCCGCTTTTGCAACTCTATCCCGGTAGCCAAACTCTATCCTGCACGCTCCTACTTATTCCGAAATCTGGAGTAATAGTATGGCAAACTCTATTCCGAGAATACGTAAAAATATTCAAATCGCTCCCAAGAGGTAGTAGAAAGAAGTTAAGGGAAGCCCTCGGTGAAAAGTATATAAGAAGTGGTAATCCCGCTTAAATAGTACCTTAGATATTAGCTTTCAAGTATACTGAATCAAAGATTAAGCCGATCATCATACATCAGCCGAAATCGTCCCTTGAGATACTCGAAATCTAGCTAAAATGGCCCCTCCTGTGAATATCACTAAACTGCATCCTCAGGGTGTGGAACCCACAGCTGAGCACACTGAATTGGAAGAAGAATTATACGAAACTGCTCACATTGACTACAACAGAGTCCACATTAATCACAACCCCAGTGTACCAGCTTTGTACGAAGATGCGTTAGTACATGAGAGTGGTTCTGCTATTAACTCTACTGGTGCCCTCGTTGCTTCTTCTGGAAAGAAGACTGGCAGATCTCCCAAGGATAAACGTATCGTTGACGAGCCTTCTTCGTCTTCCCATATCTGGTGGGGACCTGTGAACAAGAAGCTGACTGAACAGTCCTGGTTAGTCAATCGTGAACGTGCTATTGACTATCTGAACACCCGGGAAAGAATCTACGTTGTAGATGCATACGCTGGATGGGATCCTAAATACAGACTGAAAGTGCGTGTTGTGTGCGCTCGGGCCTACCATGCTTTGTTTATGAGAAATATGCTGATTCGACCATCCAGAAAGGAATTGGAAGAGTTTGGCAAGCCTGATTTCACTATTTACAATGCTGGTTCGTTCCCTGCTAACAGATACACTTCGGGAATGACGTCAAACACGTCAGTTGCTATTAATTTCAAGGAAATGGAAATGCTGATTCTGGGAACTGAATACGCTGGTGAAATGAAAAAAGGTATCTTCACTGTTATGTTCTATTTGCAGCCTGTTAAGTACAATGTGCTTACTCTGCACTCTTCCTGCAATGAAGGAGCTGACGGCGATGTCACTCTGTTCTTTGGCTTGTCTGGCACTGGTAAGACGACTCTTTCTGCTGATCCGAACAGACTGCTCATTGGTGACGACGAGCACTGCTGGTCTGACACGGGAGTTTTCAATATCGAAGGCGGATGCTACGCTAAATGCTTGGGATTGTCTGCTGAAAAGGAACCAGATATTTTCAATGCTATTAAATTTGGATCAGTTTTGGAGAATGTTGTATTTGACCCCGTGACGAGAGAAGTCGACTACGATGATGCTACTTTGACTGAGAATACCAGATGCTCCTACCCTATTGAGTACATTCCTAACGCTAAGCTGCCATGCCTCACCAGTTCTCACCCTAGCAACATCATTCTGCTGACTTGCGACGCCCGTGGTGTTATTCCTCCTATTTCTAAGCTGACAAATGCTCAGGTTATGTACCATTTCATTTCCGGTTACACTTCCAAGATGGCTGGAACTGAAGAAGGCGTTACTGAGCCTGAAGCTACTTTCTCTGCATGCTTTGGCCAGCCTTTCCTGGTTCTGCATCCTATGAAGTACGCTCAAATGCTGTCTGACAAGATGACTGAGCACAAGGCTAACGCTTGGTTATTGAACACTGGATGGACTGGTCAGTCTTACACTAAGGGAGGTAAGAGATGCCCTCTTAAGTATACTCGTGCTATTTTAGATGCTATTCACTCTGGTGAATTGTCTAAAGTGGAGTATGAGACTTTCCCAGTCTTTGGCCTCCAGGTTCCTAAGAGTGCCCCTGGCGTTCCTAGTGAGATTCTGAACCCTGCCAATGGCTGGCAAGGAAGCAAGGAGGAATTCCTCCAGGAAGTCACTAAGCTTGCTAAATTGTTCTCTGAGAATTTCGAGATCTACAAGTCTGGTGCTACGGAGGAAGTCATTGCCGCCGGACCGGCCGTGTAATTGCTTTAGCAACTATATAAAAAAATATATTGGGGGTTATTGTTTTAATTGTCGTAGAATAACTAAATAATGGTAATTATACGCCTTAGCAGTGGAACTTGTAATGTATTAACCTGTTAACCTGTTAACCTGTTAGTCCAGCATATTCACCACTGCAGGGTGGACCCTCCTGTTTCTACAGTTTCAGTAGCAAGCAACTCTGCATAACTCTTAACCGTTGTTACCTGCTACTACTAGCAATCAAATCGTACCTGAATATTCTATAAAACTCCATCCCATCTGCCGAACGGCTGCCGTTTTCCGCCTCGGCTGTCGCACGAGATGAATGCCGGAATCAGTTAGGTGAGAGTTTCCCAAACGAGAAACAAGGTTGCAACTGTAATCCGCAAGGCAAACTTAAAACGACTAGTATATACGACAAAAGGAGCTTACAATGAGCAGAATAACTCGCTAAAACCCAGCTAAATGTCTACCCATGAATCCAGCAAGTGTGTAATCACAGTATTTCTCTTCAAATACCGTTTAAACCTCCATTTCCCCTGTATTCTCACAAGTCTCGTGCCGTACAGCCGGCATCGTCCGGAAAGTTCCAGCCGCTTCACACTCATCCGGACAGAGCCTGACATTTCCCGCACTACCAGTGTAATCGTCTGACGAAACACGCTTATCGCACCATGTACTTTGCCCTGAAGGGATAGTTTTCACACTCCTCCAGCTATCTATAATATTTAGTATTTTACTAGTATTTAATTAGCCCTAGATACTCTTATCAGTCTTGTTATACATATCAATATACCCCTTAAACCTCCATTTCCGTCCCCCCCTTTCTTATCCAACCCCAACTTCACATCTCCCCTCGCTTCCGGACACCTGACATTTTCCTCTCACATTTTCCCACCCTACCGGACACATCATTTCCAGCCGAATTTAACAGAAATTCAAATCTTCGCTATCACGCCTTCCTACGGGTCTTCCTACCACTTATCAGACGTCCCACAGCCCTCACAAAACAGCAGCTCCCCCTACTATCTAACCAAACCTCCCACATCACGTTTCTATGCAATATCTCACCCGCTAAACGTCCCGTGCGCTGCCTAAACCGGCACAGCACTCTGATCAAAAACCTATCAACCTCATTCATCTCTTTACTACTACCTTTAACAGGTTTCCATACCTAACAACCCCACAGATCTCCGCCTTCAAGGCTCACAGCGCCACCACGCTGCGCACATCTCATCCTGGCCCACCATGGTTATCCCCCGCTCTGCCACGATATCCTCGCCGATATCCCCGGTACTCAATTCTAGGCCTATTTCTCCTCCTACTGTAGGAGCAGGCTTTACCCCTGGCCGAACGCTGAATCCCAACGATATGGTAGCCTCTTCCTCTTCTATACAGGTCTACATAGTACTTTCCGAGCCGCATATATATGTACAAGGGTTTGAGGAGCAGGAATTAGAAGAGGCGCCGCCAGCTATGCTGAGAGGATCTTTAGTTCTGCGTATTCTGCGTCCTACTAAGCTGAAAGCGGTATCTCTGATGTTCCGTGGCTTAGCGACCACAGAATGGCCCGAGGGGATCCCGCCGAAACGGCAGGAAACGGCTGAAACGCTGGAAGTGATTTCGCATGGCTGGCCGTTTTTCAATGCTCATTACCCTTTAGAGAACGATATTCATCCCTTCTGTGGAGCTCATATTATCCGTCCTTTGCCGCCTTCGGATTCCGATTCCGGATTTGCCGATTTGTCCACAATCATATCTCCCATGTCTCCGGCATCTCCGTTTTCCGAGCCGCGTTCCCCTCGTTCCCCGCGTTCTCCAGCGGCTACCCCTCTTTCCCCACTTATATCCGGGCTATCCAACCCGAATTTACACCGTTCCGACTCGGAAGACCACTCTTTAGCCACCATCCGATCCAAGGGCTACTCCACGTTCCAACCAGGGGATTATATCTACAGTTTTGAACAGCCTATCCATGCATCCATTCCAGAAACTATCAACTGTACTTTCGGATCGGTCCAGTACTATTTAGAAGCCACAGTAGAACGTCATGGGACATTCAAATCCAACCTGACAGGACGCCGGAAAGTGCTGATTGTCCGGACCGTTTCGGACGATTCGCAGGAAGCTTCAGAGCCTATTGCGATATCCCGTGATTGGGAAGATCAACTGCACTACGATATAGTAATTGGCGGGAAAGCATTCCCTATAAATACTGCTATTCCGATAGCGTTTAAACTGACGCCGCTGGCAAAGATTCAGTTGCATCGGATTAGAGTGTATTTAACGGAAAACGTAGAATATTTTGCTAAACAGAAGAAAGTTCATCGATTAGAGACTATTAAGAAGTTTCTTTTGCTGGAGCACGTGCCTGCCGGAGGCAGCGGAGACTCGCTTTTCGGTTCTTTAGACGGCGTAGGAGAAATCGGATCAGCGGAACTCGGAGTTGGAGCCACAGAATTGGAGTTTTCTATGCTTGTTTCAGAGAATTTAGCTAAAGGTAAGTTCAAAATTCAACCAGATTCTTCCTACTCCAATATCAGCGCTCATCATTGGATTAAAATATGCCTTCGGCTGTCCCGTAAAGATCCGGAGAAACCCGATAAACGGAAACACTATGAAATATCCATAGATTCTCCTATTCACATACTATCACCTTTGTGCCATCCTCAGTATATATCTTTACCTCCGTATTCTCGGCAAACGGCTCCGGATAGTCCCGAAATGCGGGAACTTTCCTATTCCGGTTTGCACATCCCGTCTCAGCCATCGGCTTTGTCGTTGGACTCGGTGCTCAGTGCCGCTGCCGGAACGGCTGGAACGGCAGGAACTCCCGGAACAGGCCGAAACGGACCGCTGCCGAACAGCCACGTGTTTTACCCGAGAAATTTAGTCCGGAGAGCCGCCACAGGCCCGCTGTCGCCACAAGTGACGCCCCTGGGCGGTCCGCTCAGCTTGCTGTCTCCGCTGCTGCCTCCGGAAGACGTGCCGCCGCCTCCGCCGTTCCAGGACGCCACAGGACCCGCCGACGCGCCACCAGGATACGACGACGTTGTGGCGGGAGCCGTGCGGGATCCCTCGGGAATGCTGGATCTCGGTGAGTACTATGACCGGTATCAGGATTCTCGGAGTGTCACGACTTCCGGGTCCAGCGGGGCTTCTGCTGGCGGGTCGGCGTCGACTACTACTTCGTATTCTGCTGGAGCGGGCGGCGGGACAGCCGAGGACGGCCGTTCTGTGAAATCTAGGCAGTCTGTGTCACCGAGGGGTTCTGCCACGGCACTGCCAGGGTTAGCGGAAGATCCGAGCTCGGCAGATCTCGGAATTGTAGGAAACGGACCTGAACATGTAGGAAACTCTGTGGGAAATTCCGTAGGAGGCTCGGCAGGAGAAACGCGGGAGCCACAGGAGGCGCAGCACTCCGAGGAAGCCACAGAAGCCACAGAAGCCACAGAAGACTCGGCAGACCACTCAGACCCGTCCGAACACGCAGATCTCGAGCTGTCCCGATCGGTGTCTCCGTCGTCAATGTACGCACCGTCTCTGGCATTCTCAGAAGCAGAGCAGGAGCCGCTGCTGACGGGTGGCGCAGTCGGCTCCGTGCCGAGCCAGCCAAGCCTTTTGCGGCAGATTTCTCACGGGGGAGCACCGATAGATCGGACTTCTTCTGTGGATATCACATCTTTCTATCCGCAGGTTGTAGAATCAGGCCGGCGCGGGTCTCAGGCGATTATCGATCATGCCATGGCAGGCCACGCGGTGGAACCCGTGAGACCTGCGCAGATCGGACCGTTTCTCCATGCTCGGGACGCTCGGGACGTTACTCCGTTCAAATTTGGCCTGATTTTCGGTAATAACGCCGGAGGGATACAAGAAGGTCGGCCTGGGAGTCGATTTGTGGATCCTTTTTGCGGGCCGATCCTTGACGGAGACGGAAGCGGAAGCGGAGAAGGAGACGGAGACGGAGAAGGAGACGGAGACGGAGACGGAAATGGTACGTCAGGGAGGTTGAAGAATCTGAAAGCTATGAGATCTTCATCTTTCGGAATTGAAACAGAGCCGAATGGAGGTCCTGTGAGTGAGCTAGCGGAGAAGCTGGCTGGGAGTTTCAATACGGGCGAAACAGGAGAACGAGGAGGACTGGGAGGGCAGTACAACGCTGTTATGCCTGTGTTGTCAACGATAGCTTCAGATGCATTAGAGGAGAAGCAATTGTATGGTCAGTGATGAGGAGGGAAAGAAGGAGAAAAGGAAAGGAAAGGAAAGAGGAAAGGAAATGAAAAACGAATAATTAGAGGAAATAGAATATCCTGTTTCTTATTCAACAGAGCAGGAAAGTAAGATAGGAAAGACAAGGACAAAAGGGCAATGAAAGGATGGAATACACAGCATTGGAGAAAAAAAGAGCAGAACCAGCGAAAGCTAGGGGAAAAGCTCTGGAAACTATCTATACAGAAGAACAGAAAAGCTCTTAAAGCAGGAGCATTCTATTCCTACGGGAAAAAGACCAGCAGGGTAACAAATATATATAAAAGTGATACACACAGGTCTACAAGGGTTTATTTATACTGTAGGGTCATATAGAATAGGACTAGGAATCGGAATAAGAACAGGAATAAGAAATAGGAATAGGAATAGGAATAGGAATAGGAATAGGCATAGTAGTAGGAATAAGAATAAGAGTAAGAAATAGGAAAATGACATAACGGTAGCATAGAGAAGGAAGCTCAACACGGAAACGGTAATTCCCCATCGGGAAAGCCGTATAGGCGCGCCTCGGAGGTGTGAAGAGACGGAATAAACGGAATAAACCGAATGGGGCGTTTCTTTAGTCCTTTGAAGCAGTGAAATTCAGGAGAATCAGCCAGTAGAAGGTGGGAGAGAATAATAACTGTAATCTTATATGTAATCTTATATGTAATCTTTTATAGGAAATATAACTATACTATTATACTATATACATATACGGAATACTGAGATATCAGAGAGCGGGGAACTGCCAAGATACTACAATATTTGTATTTCGTATCTTCCGCTGCCTGAAAGTTCCCCACTCTGTTGGAATTCCCTGAAATTCCTTGTATTTTATTGGAATTCCTGCGTAAAACCACCACCAAACAGCACAGAGGCCGTCTGGCTGCTTCTGCAGTCTACGACGCCATATTTGGGATTCAGCAGAAGAAATCAGTGAATAACGCAGTCTACAGAGCTTCCAGTATGTATGGAATGAAAAGCCCACAGAGGGGGGAACTCCTGGAAAGCAGATTTACCGGTTTACCAGCGATTAGACAGCCAGAGCACCCAGAACTTAGATGAGATGATTTTAGACGAAATTCCATAAATCCAAGTTTTATGAAGAGTTCTTCCCTTAATAGAAGCAAATCAAGAGAAATTTCCTCCTTGACAGACTGTAAAAATCAGCAAAGGTCCTCCCAGATATCACAGTTTTATTCTACTTATTCTTCTACTTATCATTCAACTTTTCCTCCTACTTCTTCTTGGATTTCAATACTGTTTCCTATACATCTCATTCAACTCAGTTAAAACCTGCGCCAATAATTACTGAAATCCCACCCTGACGCCTTGCCATTTTCCATTATATAAACATCTTTTTTCCTTTGATTAAAGCCGTCCATTTCAGTTAAATGATCGTAGATATAGTGGAAACCTCCTAAGGCATAAACTGCAAACAGCCCGAGGAAGAATTTATGGTGAAACCGCAGCAGAGGCTGGGGTTTCGGGAGTTTCCCAGGCTGAGAGGGCATTTTTGATTTCACAGCAGAAATACGGGGTTCCAGAAGTACGTAAATCACCGATTAGTTTGGTAGATTAGTTGAATATTTCGGTATTTTCTTCACATAGTAGGGAAGTATCAGCTGCTCTGATGAGGGAAAGGTGAAATTCAGAGAGATGAGAGGATGATAGATAATAAGCGATTAGATCATCAGATATAGTATACTCATTGTGATTACATCATCATATATATATTGTGTTATTTGATTACATGATTATAAAATAACGCTGCTGGAAACCACTTCAAAACCCTGTCATGGGACGAGAATAACGTGCCCGTCAGCTAATAAACGGCAATAAAAAGTGCTACGAGTGTTATTATATGTATATATGAGCCACTATTGTATCTTCGCACCTGTCCAATGAACCTACGTGGTATATTCTCCAACCCACACGTCACCGTAGTCGCGGGGGAGACAAAATTCACTTGTGATGCTCAAGCCGAGTTTCTAGGATAAACCGCCGAAAAAGCTATATAAATCCCAAGAATACAAAACTATTTTCCTCTTCTAACCAGCCTCTGACCCCTTCAAACCTTGCCTTTATCCCAGAGAATCTAAGATCCTATCCACGTCCTGCTTAGTGTACTTAATATACTACAAATGTTAGTATCTCTGCTCAATCAATCTATAACCAGCTGGAAACTCAAAGTTACTCACCTTCTCAGCATGTTTCGAAAACTCCCCATTAGAATTCTTATCGTAAAACCTATAATACAGCGGCGAGATGAATCTCAGTTCTTTTGCTAGATAAGACTTCAAAGCGGGATCAGCAATATTCAGCTGTTGGAATTTCGCTACTTGCTCGTCAAACTCGGCATTGAAACTCTTAAACTTCTCCTTTATAGCGTCCTTCTCTTTAGACGTCAAAGTACCGCCTTGCATTACTGTCACATCCATCAAATGCGAAGCTAAACTCTTCCAAGTCTCTAAAAACTGATTTACAGCCCTCTTCTTCAGCCTTTCAATACGGGCAGCCCCAATTGAACCTAAGGATTTAGCAAAATCGGGATATCTCGCTACAATCTGCTCTACAAGCGTTAAATTCGTCACCAAAAAGTACCCAATTGCTGAAGCTCTATGTGGCCCTTTCAGCGAACTGGGCATCAAAGCTTTCGCTCTCAATTCCAGTCCTACCATTAGAGCATCCAGCGTATCGCACAGATAAGAAGCAAACAGTTCAGCTCGGTCACCTGACGGCACAAACCCAGGAGGAATCGACGAAAAAGTCGCTAGCCATGCCGGTTTCGGACTCGGAATCCACGAACCAGGCGTTATCCCCTCCATTGACTTCATAGCTGTATCTCCGTATTCTCCAAATTTACGTATTTTAGACATTATTTCAATAGTTATCTCCGAAACTCCGTTATCCGACGGGATACTCGACAATCCGGAAACCCGCTGATCTACGAATCTGAGAAACTCTTTAAACAACCGCTGACTCAGCTCTCGGCACGTTGTTTCGTACTTCCGAAGCTGCGCCACACTTATAGCGTCTCGGAGGTCAGAAATCTTATCGTTTACCGACTGAGCCACAAAAGAACTCACAGCTGCCACAGATCGGTATAATTCAAACACCAGCAACCCTTCGGAAGCAAGTTTGGATTCGACAAGTCTCACCATTTTTCCCAGTACTTCATAGTAGCTTTCTAATATTTCTTCTCCTACAGGCTTGAAAAACCTCACAGGCTGTCCAATATCTGCCACGAGCTGCAGCTCGTTAGACAGGAAACCCAGAATAGCTTCAGAAAAAAGGCTCAGCTCTTGGATGTGCACCTCTGTAGGAACGCGCTGGATCGTTGGATTAGAAATTGAGGCAGGGAAAACGGGTTTTAAACATGCCTGGATCAGCTGTTTCCGCTGCGCCACATACACAGAATTCATGCTAGCCGCAAGCTTAGTCTGCGCCACAGTTTCAGCCGCCAGCTTTATACGATCTATAAGGTTATCATCGGGATATGGGAATGGCTGTCTATCTGCTATTACTTTCTTAGGATCAAACACATCTCGCGACGCCATTTCGACTAATCCTTTGAAATACTCGAGCAGGGAGTTTTCCCCGTCTGCTATGAGCTTCTCTGTATCGGAAAATATACGAGAAAAGGACCTGTCGAGCTGGTTGGCGCGCATATCGGCTTGAATCCTTCGGCAAGCATTTATAGCATTAAGATATTTACCGAGACCTACAGAAGTGATTTTATCAACTATGGAAAGACCAGAAGCAGGGATACCTTTGAAACGGATCAATTCTTCATTCCGTCGGAGCTCAGAAGCTGAGTTTTCAATACTAGCGAGTAATCCGAGACATTCGTTCACATTCTTATTATAGATATTCAACTGAGCCGAAGCGAGAGCCATGGGCCTGATAGCTCTTTCCGAGCGCGCAGCTTTCGCCGAGAGATTCTTCAGAGAGCTGCAGAGCTCCTGTGATAAGGTAGAGCATTTAGACAGGCTATCTTCCAGGATTTTGATATCTGCTTCGTCAGCATCCACATCAATGTTTGCAGTTTGATACATTTCTACATTCACTACAGGCAGGGCTGTGCGCCAGCCTGAATGCAGGGGAATTGGGATGAGTAGAAGAGCTGTTAGAGCAGTGAGGGTGTAAAAAAGAGAAGGATGGGGAGTTATTTGCCGGGCTGAATGTTGAATTGTTCGTTGAATACCCGAGATATGATATGAGAGATACGAGGCGTGGAATTTGGAGGTTTGGATGATGTGAACTGAAAATGAAAAGCGGAATGGTTTAAGTGATAGGGTAATGGGAAAATGAGAGTTAGTGATTATGTGATCAGATAGAAAAGAGGAATAAGTGATGAGATAAGCAGAAAAGGGTGTTAGGATGAGGTGTGCTGTGAGTGATAAAGGAGAATCAAATGATGAAGTACGTTTGCATGGTTGTGTATATAGAGCATATATTGGGTGTAATGATGTTAAGAGCTGAGTCTACTGAGCTGCTGGGGCTTGGAATTGCAGGGTTTGGCCTCATTGTGCGCTGCTTATGAGTACTCGTTCGCGGCAGCTTTTCCGAGGGGGCAAATCATACTACGGGCTCAGCAATACTAGCTAAGACTTATAATTAGCTCAATTTGGCATTAATTTACAACTCTTCAACCATCCTATTCTTGGTCTATTGGCCTCTCCAGCCGTTTGAATGACTCACATCCCGTCTCATAACGGGTGCCCGGATGGTGAATTTTTCACCCATAGTAATTAAAAAATTTCCGATGAGCTAGAATACCGATGACATAATCAGAAACACACCTCCTATTGCTCATACCTTCAGATCAATTGATTCTCCTACCTGTGCGCTGAATAAATAAATAAATCTCATAATCAACCAGATATTTATAAATCCAAGCTTGGGATCCGCTCCAGCTATACACTGCTGCCCACACAGCCTGTTAAAATCTAGAAAACCCTCAAGTCTCATCTAGGATATGTCCAATAACAGGGGGCCACAATCTGCCGCTCATCAATTTATTTCAGCCGTTTCGATGATTTTTCCTTCCGATTCCCTTCCGAATTTCTCCCGTTTCTCTCCCGTTAATCCCCCAATGAGCTCGGAAAACAGAACCCGGCTTTCCTCTGATTGCACAATTGCTTATCCCGCGATACCGAGAATCTCCGGGTGTAACAGCCACACTCAGCAACTCAACTGCTCCTCCGAAATCCCATACATATATCTCTAGCCATTCCCTATAGCTTATCATATAAATTCTTTAATCAACTGTAGAATGGTAGAAAAGCTCTTCTCCTTCCCACCCTTAAACCTCCCAAATGGCGAATCCCCAGACGAGTTAGTTTCCCGGCTACAGGAAGCCCGCGATCTCCCTAATCGTAGAGGAAAAGCTCAAGAGATAGTCGTATCTCCATGGGGGATGAACAGAAAGGTTTCTTCATGGAAGTTCAACGAATGGGACTACGGAACTGAGAAAATCAGTCTCCCTTCACAGGCTAGAGGTCTCTTCACCTACAGCGATGACTCAGGAGCCCATATTCTCGTCCGAGGTTACGATAAGTTCTTTAACGTAGAGGAAGTAGCAACTACTAAATGGTCTTACTTAGAAAAGAACACTAAAGGTCCTTACTATCTCTCTCTGAAGGAAAACGGGTGTATAATATTTGTTTCCGTGTTCCCTGACACGAAACAGCTCGTTGTATGCTCGAAACACTCTACTGGGCCCCGGGAAGACCAGCCTGATGCTATGAAAATTCATTCTTACGTAGGAATGCAGCATTTGAAACGGCATTTACAGCTCAGCGGGCAAACTGAGGAGTCTCTCGCGTCAGCCCTGCTGCAACTGAATGCTACTGCCGTGTTTGAGCTGTGTGACGACGAATTTGAAGAACATGTGCTGGAATACAGCAAACAGGATTCAGGTTTATATCTGCATGGGCTGAACAGCAACACTAGCGAGTTTGCTACTTATCCCTGTGAGAACGTTGACGAATTTGCTGATAAGTTTGGGTTTTTCAAGGCGAAATACTTAGTGAAGCAAGAATTTCCTGAGCTGAGATCATTTTTGGAATCGTGTGCTAAAACTGGGAGTTACCAGGGTAAAAGCATTGAAGGATTCGTTATAAGGTGTAAGAACGATCAGAACAGAGACTTCTTTTGGAAGTATAAGTTTGAAGAGCCGTATTTGATGTACCGGCAGTGGCGGGAGATGACGAAAGCCTGGATTTCTGGTAAACCACTGAACGAAATAAGGATTAATAAACATGTGAAAGTGTCAGAAATGTATTTGCAGTTTGCTGCCAAGTATCTAACTCAAAATCCTGAAAAGGCAAAAGCCTATCAGCAGGGCCACGGGATTATTGCCTTGCGGGAAGAATTCTTGAAGCATATAGGTAAATCAGGGACTCAAATCATCGAGGAAGAGTCTCTAGAAGAAGCAGCATTGAAGGATATGACGGAAGCGTATGCGAAACTGTCGGTAGATCAACTGAACTTTGTACTGATTACTGTAGCAACGATAGGATGCGGGAAAACAACTGTGGCTCAGACTCTGGTGAATTTATTCCCATCCTGGGGCCATATTCAGAACGATAACATCTCAGGAGGAAAGAATAAGAAATCACAGTTTGTTCAGAAGACTCTGGAAGCTCTGAGACCTTCCAATCATTTTGTTATCTCTGATAGAAACAACCCGATGCCCAAGGAACGCGAGCAGATGATCAGCAGGACGATAGAAAGTGCCAGCCCTTTGCTGCGCCACACTTTGCGGTTTATATGCCTTGATTTCCTGGCAGACAGCCCGACACCAGACGATCTGTGGCGTATAACGTCAGACAGAGTATTTAAAAGAGGAGACGATCACCAATCTATAAGAGTTTCTGAGGGTAAAGCCTTTGTCTCTAGTATTATGGAAGGATTTATCAAGAGATACCGACCAGTGGATCCCCACAAGGAGCCCGACAACATGTTTGATTTGGTTATCCCGCTTTCTATTCAGGGCAAAGACTCAAGTAGGCAGAATGTTAGCAGAATCCTGGAAGCACTGGAAAAGAAATACCCGAATTGCTTACCCTACAAACCTACAGCGGAACAGATTGATGCAGCATTTGAAAAAGCTCTTAACTACAAGCCAGAGATCTCTATTGAAGTGAAAGGATCAGCGAAAATGAAGAAGAAGCTGAACAAAGAGAAGGAAAAAGGCCTGAATGTAAACTATTTCTCCATATCCATTGACAGTGATGCTGTGCATAAGCTGCTGAGCTCAGAGCAACAAGTAGCTGAAAATCAAACCATTAAAAATCTCATAGCTGGTGGGAGACTCCAGAAAGAATTCCACATAACGCTGAACCACTCAAATATGCTCAAGACTGATAAGGAAGACATCAAGTCGAGCTGGGACGCATTGCAGCAGGTGGCTCGAAAGACTTATGCTAAGGAATTGCCAGTAACGAAGAATTTCCATCCTATTGGCCCAGTGTTTGCCGATATTCGAATGACTGATGTTTTCGTCTGGGATGGGAAGTTGGCTTGCATAGCTTGTGAAATTGAAGGGATTGCTGGTGATGAAGATCCGGAAGTTGTTTCCCGTATTAAATGCGTTAATCTGGTACCTCATTCGACTCTCGGAACAACTAGCGCATCGACAAAACCATACGAATCTAATTCTACGCTGGTTAGGTACTCCCAGGGAGACGTCCAGGGTATCACGAGGATACCTCTGAGTAACCCTGTGGTGCTGAAACACCAGCAGGTCGGCTTTCGGTTGTGAAAATGATAATTACTGGCTATAGAGAGTGTAGATGTATTATGAGAACAGCCTATATATGCGAGATTGGAGGTTGTAGATAGCGAAAGTGGTGAGCTTCCTTTTGAAGTGGGATTTCTGAAGCGCCTATAAGGCTTAATACCAACAAAAGAACAATGTTAACGGGAATAACCAGGAATAAAAGCTCCGCTCGGAGTTATTCCGTACCTGTCCCAAATCAGATAAGCCAACACATCACTCACGAATATGTGATTATATCATCAGCAAAATTTCCTCCACTTCGCGTCTCCCTTCAAATCCTATTGCGAGACGTGAAATTTTTTTTGTTTAGTATGAGGGAGGAAAGAAATAGAAGGATTGACAGTCTGAAGCAGATATAGACTGTGAAAAACGTCTAGAAGATCAGTCTAACTTCACTTCCTACCTGTATTTAGCACTGAAAAATACACTGTGCAGTATTTCACATACCGAAGACCCGTCCTAGACAGTGAACTACGAACTGCCCATCGGTATGGCGAAAGATCACGGAAGCAAGAAATCCACAGCCAAAGGGGCCAAAAAGGCCTCGGAAAGGACACCTGTAACTACAGATGCTCGGTTTGCGTCTGTACATTCCGATCCCCGGTTTGCGCTGCCCAGCAGGAAGAATCTGAAAGTGTCGATCGACAAACGGTTCAAATCCAAGATCGAGAAAGGAGAGTTTAAGCAGGAAGTCGGGATCGATAAGTATGGCCGGCCTATCAAGAAGGATGTCGGCCAAAAGGAGCTCGACAAGTACTATAATATGAGTGACGAAGAAGAGGAACAGGATGAGGACGAGGAAGAAAAGCAGGAGACGAAAGAGGAAGAGAAATCTGACGCTTCTGGCTCCTCTGACGAGTCATCCGAAAGCTCCGACGATTCAGACACATCTACTACTGGAAAGCCGGCAGGAATTGACATGGGAGACGTGGCACGTGGGCTGGTGGTCCTCTCAAGCAGCGACGACTCCGACTCGGATTCTGACTCCGATTCCGATTCCGACTCTGATTCTGATTCCGACTCAGACAGCAGCGAAGAAAACTTTGAAGGCCCCGACGATGTGGATGAAAATCTGCGGCCGGAAGGTGAAGTTCCATCTGGAGACGCGACCAGCACTCTGGCCGTTGTAAATATGGACTGGGATAACGTGAAATCAGTGGACTTGCTGGCTACTTTCAACTCTTTTGTCCCGCCGAACGGAAAGATCATCCGGGTGGCTGTGTTCCCATCGGAATACGGGAAAAAACGGATGGCCCAAGAAGCAGTGGAAGGCCCGCCAAAGGAGATTTTCCAGAAAAAGACTAAGAAACACAAGAAAGAGATGACAGTGAAAGATCTGATAGAAGAAGGTAACGCGGAAGAAGACTACGATACTAATCTACTCAGGAAATACCAACTACAAAGGCTGAGATATTATTATGCTGTAGTGCAGTGTGACTCTGTGGCTACGGCGAAATCTATATACGAGAACTGCGACGGCACAGAGTATGAATCTACTTCTAACTTCTTTGATCTGCGGTACGTCCCAGAAGATATGGAATTTGACGAGTCGGAGGTCAGGGATTCCTGTGACTCGCTGCCGGTGAACTACGAGCCGCACAGTTTCATTACCGATGCTTTGCACCATTCGAACGTGAAGCTGACGTGGGACGAAACGCCAGCGGAACGGCAGAAACTGGCTACGAAAGCGTTCAGCAAGAAGGAGATCGAAGAAATGGATTTCCAGGCTTACTTGGCCTCTGATACTGATGAATCTGAAGAGGAGAGTAAAGAGCAACTGAAAGAGAAATACAGGAATATTCTGGGAGAGAAACTAGGAGTAGCTGCGAAGGAAGGGAAAAGCAAGTTCGACGACGACGCGGGAGATGTGGATATGGAGATTACATTCACTCCTGGGTTGACTCAGGCAGAGGGACAGCAGAGCGCAGAGCAGCAGCTCACTGAACAGGAGAAAGAGTTGACTACTTTAGAGAGATATAGACTGAAAGAGAAGGAGAGGAGGAAGAAGAGAATGGAGAGAATTAAACAGGCGAAGGCTGAGGCGAAAGCTGAAGCTACAAACGGGAAGAGTGCGAAAGGCAAAGGGAAATCCGGTAAACCTGGCAAGGGCGAGGACGACGAGGAGAGTAACCAGAAGCAGGCTGAGCTTGAGAGGATTGTTACAGATATGGAGAAAGGAGATGAGAAGAAGACGCAGCATTTTGATTTGAAACAGATCATGAAACAGGAGAAATTGAGTAAAAAGAAGAAAGTGAAAGCCAAACAGCAAAAGAAGATTGACGCGGAACTTGTACAGGAGAATTTTGATTTAGATTTGAAAGATAGTCGATTTAATGCCGTGTTTGAAGAACACGATTTTGCTATTGACCCTACAAAGCCGCAGTTCAAGAAGACTGAAGTTATGAGCAAACTGCTGAAGGAGAGGCGAAATAGGCAGCAGAAGCGGGGTGAAAACGGTGGAGAAAAGAAAGTCTCTGCCGCCGAGGAGACGCCGGAAAAGCCTCGGAAGCGGAAACACGGTAAAGAAGATCGGAGCGAGTCGTCTGGTTCGGCAGATGTCAGTTCGCTTGTCAAGAAGCTGAAGAGCAAAGCAGCATAACTGCTGACCACCATATATAGAAATAGCCATAGAATCTGGGCAAATGTAAACTATAGTAATGAACATACAGGGTTCCGTTGTCGGAAAGAGCCCGATACTTGAAAATTTGAATGTTCGGGGTGGAAATTTCATCGGAGCAAAGTTAAGGTTTATGCGTTGAGGCAGATGATATGCAGGTCCTGCAGGACGTTTGGACAAGAGAACAATGAAACTAGCTAGCAAAGCGGGAAGAAAAGAACCATCGTTGTCGGGTTTTCATGCAAAAAAGGAGCCAGAAATCTGCTCCCACGTTACATAGACATCAAATATATGCATTTTCGGTTTTTAATTCACCCATTTCGCGCTCCCACGCTTACCATTTGTAGGAGTTTAGTTTTTGGGACAGCCCACTTACCTCGGAACTTTATTCCGACACTGCAGTTCAAGGAGAGTTGCTGTCCGAAAGAGGCACATCGCTGGTCTGATGGCTACCCCGAGCTCGTCTCCCTTTGGCAACAGTTTACCTCTTTAATATACACTTCAAACCCTCTACTTGCTCACAATTTATTCAAAATTTCAGTACAGGCTGATTTCCAATTTATTACTCAAGTTTCCCTCTGATCCCCCACTATTTCGCCCGTTGACTTCTTGCAAATTAAGCTCGGGACGCGCCAAACCTAAAATCCAAACTAAGACATGTTAAGCTCTTTTGGGTATCATCGAAAAATCGAAAATTTACAGATTTTGACGAAGTTGCAACCTTTCAGGCCATCGAAAACTGTCGTGTTTCGACATCAACAACCTCTTTCAGCACTGGATAAAACAGCTTTTTATATCCCAGCAGTATAACAAAGAACTCCAGAGGCCTTTGCAGTATACCACTGAAGCTTCAAACCTGGCAATATCCCGTACTGTGAAGAGCAAATCTGACCTAACGCGTACTTCTCTACAAACGACTGGAATCCTCGTATTTATTCCTTTTAGGAGCCAAAACAAGTCCACTATACAGCCCTGAAGGGCCTTTCTATACAGCATGAAGCTCCTATCTATTAGTGCCTCGAGCCTGGTCTGGCTCGGCTGTCTGATACTACAAGCGCAAGCCATATACATCTACGTCAAGCAAGGGGAGTCCAAATGCTTTACGGAAGAGATGGCAGCCGGCAGCCTGTTAGTCGGCCAGCTGCTTGTCGAAGAGTTTGACACCGCATCCGACCAGTATATCCGCAATAAGGATGTCTCGATTGCCATAACTATCACTGTAAGTTCTTGAAATCTCAGTATTCTAAGCAGCGCACAACCTAACATAACCAGGAAAACTTTGACGCGGGCCACGAAGTCGCCCATATGAATTCAGACTATAATGGCCAGTTTGCATTCACCGCTTTGGAGTCCGGGGACCATGAAATCTGTCTTACTCCTACCGGGTTTTCCGATCCAAAAGGCATGGCAAGACTTCATGTCGATTTCGTACAGGGAGATCGCAGTCGTTTGGACTCTAAAGGCCGTGACGGCGTTGTTTCCATTCTCGATACCGTCCGCGGGCTGAACCAGCAGCTGGAAGAGATCCGCCGAGAACAGGAACTGATAAGAGTGAGTAACCTAACATTCCAGCCTGATATAACCTAGCATAACCGATCATAAACCAACCTAACACATCTAGGAACGTGAACAATCATTCCGTAATCTCAGCGAAGAAGCCAACGCTAAAGTGTGGCAGTGGTCGCTGGTTCAAATCGGGCTTCTGGCTTTCCTGGGGGCTGTACAACTATACACTTTAAAGCAGGTGTTCATAAAGTCCAAAGTACTATAAAAAAAACGAAGAGAAAAAATAAAAAAAGGAAAGAGATAAACAAAAAGAAAAAAAAGGCCCTTCCTAACCATTATTTGGAAAAATCTCTCGTTCAGAAGGGTCTGTGCTCTACAGGCGTAGTATTCATGCTCCTCATTACTGCGTTATGTCTATGTATAGTATCTTCTAACCAGCATTGTAATATCACCTGGCTATTGGCTATTGAGAGACCTGCTAGGTCTTTCAGCACAGAGAAGTACTTTGAAGATATTACATCTTGTCAGTTTCTGCTCTTATATCCCTTAAGCATTTACACATCAACGGCATCCACTAAAATCTGTTTCTCTAACATAGCATATTTCGCAAAATACTCTGTAAACAAATCAGTCAAATGTTTTATATCCTGTGATCCGCCTGTCTCTCTAATAGAATGCATACTCAGCTGTGGGTTACCTAAATCAAGCGTACGAATTCCCAATTTCGCTGCCAGAATCGGTCCGATAGTAGAACCACAGGGGGAATCATTTCTAACAACAAATAACTGCAAAGGAACTTCCGCCCCCTCGGCAACTTTTTTCAATAATACCAAACCAGGTGAATTCGTAGCATACCGCTGATTAGCATTAATCTTAATCACTGGCCCTCCATTCAAAGCAGGTCCGTGGTTCTTCTCGTACTTCCCAGCGTAGTTAGGGTGAATCCCGTGTGCCATATCTGCTGATAGTAAGAATGATTTAGCTGCAGTTTCTTCTAAAGCTGTGACAATTCCATCAGCAGGTGCAGGATTTGCTAGATCTCCCGATAAGCAACTCAGACGTTTCAATGCTGATAGCAGGAAAGTCGAATCTGCTCCCTGAGCACTTTGAGATCCAATTTCCTCGTGATCAAACAGAGCAATAAGCCGAATACCCGTGTCCTGGGCCAAAGACTCCTCGGTAGCAGAAGCAATCAGCCCATGAACAGCACAGAAACACGACGTTAGATTGTCCAACCTCGGAGAGGAGATGAATTCTTCGTCAGGACCAAACAGAGTACTCGGTTGAACGTCGTACAGCACCAGTTCAAAGTCTTCAATATTCTCAGGTTTCACGCCTAATTCACGGGCAACAGCACCCAAAACTCCTTCGTCGTGCCTTTCAGCCACACCTAACATTGCCTGGAACTCCTGCTTCTCAGCTGTGGCGCAGTTGTGGCTTTCCTCAGATTTTGCCGAATTCTTTTCAGCCTGACCGGAAATCGGATATAACTGCGTTTCCCGATTGAATTCAAACTTCTGATTCACATCTCGGTCTAAATGAATAGCCAGCGTTGGAATCCGCAGCAGAGGTTCAGGTACTTTCACTAATTTAGGCACATAAGACCCAGATTCATCACAAATATATACCCTACCTGCTACACTGAGATCCCTATCAAACCAAGAATGCCAAATCCCACCTCCATACGTCTCTACACCAACCTGGCGGTACCCATGGGCTACAGATTTCGATACGGGTTTCACTCTGAGTACTGGAGAGTCCGTATGAGCTCCTACGATTGCTACGGAACCTCCTGGGGTCCATTTATTGCCTACAGCGAATGCAATAATACTACTACCATTACGGGTAGTGAAATACTTCTTCCCACGTTCTACACGGCTAGCCCACGATCCGCGTTCACTAATTTCTACAAATCCAGCAGCAATTAGCAGTTCCTTCACAGCCTTAACAGCGTGATATGGCGTAGGACTTGCGTTAACAAACGAGAGGAACTCCCTAGCAGCTGCTAAGCTTTTACTTGTCATTTTCCACCCTGCAGTTCTCAGTTCTTAGTTCTCAATTCTCAATTACTCAGACCACGAATCTGCAATATCGTCCAATTGCCCACTTTTCCAGTACAAATTATCCCAATATTTCACACAAATATCACACTATTCCCAACCCCGCTTTTCCAATTGCTCATATTCTCCCCACCTACTGCGCCACACGGGGCTCGGCGAATGTCGACATTTGCCGTACCGATTTCAAATTTTCCTTGTTAGGTATGGGTAATGAGACAATGATGCGTTAGGTTACCGGATTCGGTAAATTGGACCCAACTATGCGTAACCGCGCGCTAAGCGATGCCGAACAGACGGGTATAAGAAGGCGGTGGGATGCCGAGAAAGTGGCGGATGGGAAGGGAATAAGAAGGCCAGGGAACGAACCAGATTATAGCTTGGACAGGTGAGAAGTACACAGTTGCAGTTATTGTTGTCCAGGACAGTAAAAGACATAGAAGTCGTCGAAGTTGGAACATTATTGAGACTCAATTGGTAACCCAATACTGGTATCGTAAGGTATTGTATTAGTTATATAGTTGTTAGGAAAGTTACCATTATATCTCGTAAGAATGTCATATAATCCTGCTACCATCCTTATTCACGGGGACGACGAGCTGTCGCGCGTTGCTGATATTGCAACTCCTATTAATGTATCGACGACGTTCGCATACCCAAAGGACCCGAAAGACCTCAAATCTTACCGTGAAAAGGCTGCCGCGGGGGAACCGTACCTGGAGAAAGGGAGGCCGATTTACTCAAGATTAGGCCACCCTAACAGTGAAAGAGTTGAAGAAGTACTGAGTAAACTGGTTGGAGCTCACGTAGTAGTTTACAATTCGGGTCTCAGCGCTTTCTATGCTGCTTTAACTTACTTAAACCCGAAGAAACTGGCAATCGGTGAAGGATACCATGGATGCCACGGCATAGCTGATATCTGGACTCGTAATTATGGGTTAAAACAGCTGCCTTTAGACGTGGATGCCTCGGAATTGTCAGAGGGAGACGTTGTGCATGTAGAAACTCCTTTGAACCCTACAGGATACGCATTTGACATTCAACACTACGCTGACAAGGCACACAGCCGAGGCGCTAAACTGTTAGTAGATGCCACTTTTGCTCCCCCACCTTTACAGGATCCTTTCCAGTTTGGTGCAGATTTGATTATGCACTCTGCTACTAAATATTTTGGCGGTCATTCAGATTTACTCGCAGGACTTCTCATAACTAAAGATGAGAAAGTGAAAGAACAATTGGTAGCTGATAGGTTACTCCTTGGAACAAATATTGCTAATTTGGAGGCTTATTTGCTATTGAGATCTTTGCGTACCTACGATATTAGAATTAAACAGCAGTCAGCAAATGCTGAGAAAGTAGTGAAATATTTGCTGGAAAATGAAAAGAATTTAGGAGCTTTGGCTAAAGTTCATCATTCTTTGACCCAAACTGAAGAATTTGTTAAGAAACAGCACCCTAACGGTCATACTCCAGTGTTTTCTTTAGAATTGAAGAGCAAAGAAGCCGCTCGTCATTTGCCTTCTAAATTAAAACTGTTCCATCATGCTACAAGTTTAGGTGGAGCTGAGTCGCTCGTAGAATGGAGAGCAATGTCAGATCCTAACGTTACTGAGACTTTGCTTAGGTTTTCTATTGGATTAGAGGATGCGGATGATTTGATTAACGATTTGAAGAATGGTTTGGAAGCTGTTAAGGATTTGTGAAGTAGATGAGTCGTATGAGGATTGGATTTTCCTGGGATTGGGGAAGTGGGAAGAAATGGCTATGAAAAGCTGGATGAGATATCGCTGGTATTGGAATCGTAATTGGAATTGGAGTTTCTCAGCGATGTCTCAGCAATGCTTCCAGTGGAGACGTGAATTTGTGAGGTTCATAGTCGTAGTTTGGAATTTAAGTAGCGTAGCTTAAATGGATTTTAAAATACTACAGATATTTCATAGCCAGTTGCGGGGTTAGCCGAGTAACAATCGTAGGAGTTCGTACTTCCGTTTTGATGGTAATCACGGCTGATAAATCCTGGACAAGTTATTCAAACTCTTCATTGAATAGCCATAACTACAAATGTAACTCCTAATTGAATAGACATAACTACTAGTATATCAAACTCTCAATTCTCACTTCAATAACCACACTTCCTACCAAAAGTGATGCGGAACCACACATATTACTTCCTATCATATCCCCTCTTAATCTCATTATTCTACAGCTTCATTCCCTACCAAAAGTTTCCCTTATACTTCCCTAACCCGTTCTTATCGTTCTTATTCTCTCTTCCTTTTCTTTCCCCACACTGTAATAAATTTCACCTCATCACACTTCACATCTCCTCGCTTGCTCCATCAACTTCAAATCTCCTTTCATATTAAATGATCCTACAGTGAGACGCGATGCTAAGCTCTATCCCTATCAATCTTATCGACAAACGATTAATTCAGCATTATTTCCTCATCAAATTTCACTAAAAGACCTTTGTTGATCTCCAAAGCTCTCAATTAGGAGCACAAATGCTATATATAACTGCTGCTTCCACTGGCTGTGAGCAAAGAGCTCTCAAATTGCCCCCAAATCTCCCCCGAATCACTATACAGTCTAAGCTGACGCGTCCTCGGCCTTAAAGCTTCAAATACGAATATTACAACAGCATAACGTCACATGTCACGTCGCCGCTCAACCCGAGCTGCGGCCCGGAAACCCGTGGACTACGCCACACTTGGTGGCGCAGCAGACGACTCGGACAGCGACCCTCCGTTTGCTGAACCGGAAGACCCGCAGGATTCCGATGATGAAATTCGACCAGAGGATCTGGAAGCTGAGGAATCTCCGTCAGATTCTGACGGAAGTGAGAACCCAGCAGGATTTAAGGAAACCGGAGTTGTGGGAACCACTAGGGAAGCTAAGGAAGCCAAGGAAGCCGAGAGAGTCCGAGAAATCAAAGAGCTTACAGAAGCAGAAGAAATGATAGATTCAGATCTTATAGATATCGATGAATCACTCCTTGAACCAGATTCACCAGCAGACCCGGCAGCGAAGAAGAAAATGGCCAAAAGATCTACCGGCGCAGTCCCACTACTGCTGCGTATGAAATATACAAACTACAGGACTAAAAGGCTTGATGCTAGAATATTACAGTACTTTGGAACTCATTTAGAGTACTCAGAAGCTGTTGAGTTCCTTGGGAAATGGTCAGGCGATCAGTTTTTACCGAATCCTGCTAATTTTGGAGAAAAAAATACAGGAAACGAGTTGAAGTTAGCAGATTTCGAGAAGGAAAGGTTGAAACAGTTGTGTGGGCTTACAGAGTTGGAGCAGATAGATGAGAGGTAAGTTAGTATAGGAAAATGTAAAGAGATGTCGTAGGGCTGTAGAATTGCTGTGAGATGGATAATGTGAGGGGAAAGATTATCAGGATTGTGGAATTGGACTGTCTGATTGGTATTTCTGAGTCTTTGGTTTAGAATTACTTGAACTGGCATAAGTAGAGTCGTAAATGTTAGACGGGAATTGGAGTTACAGACTGTAATAGTGGAGAGAGAGGAATATGGATTAGTTCTGGGGATCTCTGTAATAATAGGCTGATCCTACTGATCTTTAGAAGTTTTACAGTATGCTGTATTATGATATTTTATGCCATAATTAGCTGTTAGCCCTTAATTTTCGATTATCATTAGTATTCCCTCATTCTAACAACTTAACAGCTATTTTCTAAAACAAATGCAACCACTGGAGTCAGTGAAAATATTCATAGACACTGAAGAAAGTCCGCGGGAAGTTTTGCGCGATTCCTCGGAATCTATCGGGATGTTGAAATCACTGCAATTCTCAGGAAATTACATAACACAGCTTCTGTGGCTAGCCGGTAGAGATACCGAGCCCAGCCAGAAACTTGTTGCCGCTTCTGCTGCTTCCGTTTATCTTTGTGGGGCCGAGCCGGCAAGTCCGGCGAGCCGTTTTCTCGGCCCGGGACCGGGAACGTCGTTTGCGGCTCTAACGGTATATTCTATTGACACTACAAATGGAATTTCCCGGCCTGAACATCGCATCCTGCTCCCTGGTGGCGCAGTGAGCTGTTTAAAAGCTCATCCTCGGCCCGAAGATGACTTAGCGGAGTTGCTGGCTGTGCTGACAGACGACGGAGCTCTTCGGCTTGTTGATATAAGCTGTGTACAATCGGAGTTTTCAGTACTAACAAGCTGCGCCACATTAGCCGTTCCTGGAAGGAAAATCATCTCTTTTGACTGGCGCAGTGCCACACGGATTATTTGTGGCTTGGACTGTGGCAGTATTGCCGAATTTGATCTCACAGATTCAGATTATCCCGTGGCTCCCAGTTTTATTTTCCCAATTCACGACGCCGCAGTTTCTAATGTCTGCTGCTGTGGCTCAGCGTTTCCTAATCTGGTATTCCTTACTTCCTACGACTTCCGAGCCTCTCTCGTAGATCTGTCAGTATTCCCGCTGCGCCACACTATCCTTCGAACTCGTTCCCCATCTGTGGCGTTGTTCTCTCCGTTCATCGACAGCATCGTAGGTTTCGGGAAGTTCCCAGGGTGCCGAGCGTCTCCGATCCGATGGATGGAGTATTCTTCCATAGTAACTAATAACCCTGGCACAGTTTCTGCCGCTTCTGTGTCTCCGTTGCACCCGCTGTTGGCCGCTGCGGGCAGCGACGGCGGACTGGTGTTGTCAAATTTGGTTTCCAATGTGTTTATAAATCGGCCTGGCGCTGAAAAGGTGAGTTAATGTGAGGTTCATGGTGTAGAATAGGTGGATATTGCGGAGCAATTGAGGCCGGAGAGGATTTGAGAGCGGATATTTGATATCGGAGATGCCTAATAGATGAAAATATCAGAGTATAGATAGGAGCAGCTTTATTTAGGAGGTTATATCACCTTTATATGACATGCTTCCTTGGATTTCGAAGACTATCTTTCCCTCAGGTTCACTGCAGCATTATACAATTCTCTATTAACACACCTAACTATCCTTACTTCTCTTCCTATACTGACTAATATTATTTCTAGGCAGTGCAGCAAATCGTATTGTGGCGATTGGAATACTCCCGAGTGCACAAAGCGTACCGAATGTCGGAACTTCTGCTTACTCAGGTATGTTAGAGGGAACCTTTTAATCCTTTTGCGTAATCCGAAAGGTACAAATACTAACAGGAGAACAGACTGTCGGAGAGTTTGGGTCACAAAGGCCTTTGTACCCTCCGCAGGCTAACCTAACTACGTGTGCTTGGAATCCGAATGTTTCCGCGGGCACGTGGCTGGCCACGGCGAACTGCGAGGGGATTATCCGGATAGAGCATGTCGGGTAGTGGGTGAAAGGAAGAGCAGAAGAGCGGGAAAAACAGCCGATTGTGGATATACTACGGGGTGTTCAAATGTGTATTGGAATGCCGAGAAATTGACATTGTGGTTGAGATATGCATTATGAAGTTGAGTTACAAAGTCACTTAACTACTAAGTCATTAACCTACTAACTTACAGAGGCACTGACTGACTGACTGACTGACTGACTGACTGATTAGATTACTGCCTACCTGCCTGCCTCAGTAAATTACTGCCTTACTGCCTTCCAACTCCGCTTCCGCTCGGCCTTTTTCTCCTCAATACCGTGGAAATGCACTGTCAATCTCTTTACTCCACTGGTTGAGTCCCCCAGCGATATCCCGGGCCGCAATTCCGTGCTGTTTCAATACCGCCACGGCTTTCTGTGAGTCATTGCCGTAACGGCAAACGAGAAGCGGAGGCTCAGAACGCCAAGTAGGGAGAAATTGCTGTAATTTTTCCGTTTCGCGTTCGAATTCTGTGATTGGGATGTCTTAATTGTTAGTAACGGAGATAGAAATTAGATGAAAGGGACGTAGGAGAGTAAAATGGGAATAATAAGGCGATAGAAGAGGTTTTGTAATTGTAGAATCGGAAGAAGTCTGAGAAAAAGAATATACGTAGGAAAGATGAAGAGAAAAGAGAGACGGAATGAAAAGTGAGGTAAAAAGAGTTGGAATTCAGTTGAATGTGAGAGATGTGAAACACCCGAGTCAACATATTGAGGAGTATATAGAAATCTAGCAAGAAAGCGAAGATTCAGTAAGGATAATAGCAATTTCTCATGCGTGGAGGCTACGAGAGATTATCATATGATCTTAAGAGTTCAGCATGAATTACCAGAGTGATGTGAAAAGTATCCTAAGTTTCCTGAATAGTTGAAAGAAAAGAGAAATGAGAAAATAGAACGAAAACCCATCACATCAGAGTTAAAAATCATCAAATTAAAACCCCAGTTTCATCAATAAAATGAAAAAGCGTAAACCGCAGAGAAATCAAGATAAAATTACATATTCATAACAATAATATGCCAGCTAGAACCAACTTTGTTCCCTAAACTTCACTTCTTCTCACTTCTTTCCTCAAATTAAACCTCTTAAATGCCACAACTCATCCCACTTTTACGTATAATTAATTACCCAATTATACCCTAATATATCAATTTTATACTTACTTATTGCTTCTGGCAGAGCACAAATATCAAATTGTTCCGAAGGTCGACAGTCCACTAAAGTGTAATTTCCGGCATTTTTACTTCGAATATCGGCGTATTCGGCTACCGATATTCTATCATTCGGCTCAAGCGGCGTTTGTGTTGATCTACCGCAAAATTCGGCATAATCTATCCCACCATTCTTCACTTTCTCTACAAATTCCGAATTCCCAGTTACACAAGCGGCTCTCCTGCCTCTCATTTTCACTCTGCGGAACATCCGAGTCTCAAAAGCCGAGAATAACAACATAAACGGCTCAAATTCTTTCTCATAATGCCCAATAATCAATTTAACCGCTTCTAAAGCCATTAAAATACCCATAGTGCCAATTACGGGTCCTAAAACTCCGGCATCTCGACAGGAAGCCACAGAATCCACTGGCGGGGGATCAGGGAAGAAACACCGATAGCAAGGACCTTCCCCTGGTGGGTAATTCAATATAGAAAGCTGTCCTTCCAACCGAACTCCCGAAGCTGACACAAGCGGCTTCCCAGCGGCAACACACATATCGGAAACAAGATACCGAGTGGCTGGGGAATCTGTGCAATCTAATACAAAATCGTACTCACTGATAATGCCGAATGCGTTCTCAGAATCAAGCCGAACGTCATGAAGCTTGTAGGATATACTGGGATTAAGCTGATGGAGGAAGCTATACGCTGAATGTGATTTTAGAATTCCTACGCGGTTTGTACTATGTAATATTTGTCTGTGGAGATTTGAAGTGTCAACTGTATCGGCGTCGGCAATTCCGAGAGTTCCGACGCCGGCTCCGGCAAGATATGCTAAAGCAGGGCATCCGAGACCTCCGGCGCCGACTACGAGTACTTTAGAAGATTTAAGCCGAAGCTGGCCTGATGAGCAGTTAGTATATGTTATAGGGGTGTAGAAGCGGGGAGTTTCTTACCTTTCAAGCCGATTTCGGGGATAATGAGTTGTCGGCCGTAGCGGATGTATTCTTCGAGAGTGAGATGCGGGGTGGAGGAAGTGGAAGAAGAGGGAGAAGAGGAGTCAGACGTTTGAGCACTTTGACCGGACTTGAGATCGGCATTCTCGGCTTTCAGCTCAGTGTTTTCAGCCCGAAGGCGTTCCAGTTCAGATTTCAACCGGGAGAGCTCCGACAGCTCTGGAATTTCAGAGTCCATAATAATAAGATAAGAGCTAAATTAATATATCCACAGAAAAACAGTAAAGTTCGGAATAGCGGTTGTAGCCGAGATTCTAACCGAGATTATAGCCGAGTGGGTAGATGAGTGGCTTTAATAGTAGCAGATTATGGTGATAAGGGGGGTTCCAATCGGGTGTATTCGTTCCAGAATTCCTGCTTTTATCTGATAAGATATAAGGGTATGAAATTTAGTCATACAGTTTCGACGGATGTGCTTCCGAAGCAATATCCGCTCTTTCAGTTCTTCAGTTATCGGCTTTACCGATAAGCCGCACTTTGCTTGCCGAATGGCTTCCTTAAAGTACAAACAGTGGAACAAAAGTCGGATATCCCGAGCCTCGGCTTCTCGATTACATTTGTAGACTTCCTTTCGGCATTTTTCCGCTTTCCCGGCTTGTTTTTGTGTCTCCGATTCACTTCCGTTAACCGCCGAGCACAAAGCCAACCCCGAATCTCAACTCCGCTTTTGTGATATCTGATTTGTTTTTGATTACCTAATCAATAACACACTGTACCCCCTGATATGGGACAAATTGAATTTCTCCATTTCTCCAAATTTCTCATTTTTCGGATATTTCTATTCTGTACATCGGATGAGCCGAACGGGAATTTGCTCCACAAATAGTCACTCATATCCGCTTCCGCTTCCACTCAGCACATTTGTGGTACCGGAAATTCTCCGTGAGCCGCAGAAACCGGGGAAAGCGGGATCTTTTGTGCTGTTACAGCGAAATAATGCCATGTCAGATGATGAATTCGATTCAGATTCCTCCGATGAGGGTCTCGATTTGTTTACATTCTCCAGTATTAAAAATGTGTCACAAAGGCGGATCGACGAGCTGGCGGAGTCGGCACGGTAAGCGACGGAACTCCGATAGAACCGGAAGAGACCTGCGGGACTAACGGAAAGCAGACTTGAAGGTAAAGAAACTGAAACGATAGAACTTCGGCAACTTCCAGGACGGAAACGGAAGGCGAAAGCCGCTGGTGGCGCAGCATGTGGCGCAGCAAGTGGCTTATCCGATATAACTAATGGTGGCGCAACGGATAAGCTGATATCGCTCAGTTCCGATGGATCCGAAGCATCTGACAGAGAAATTCCGAGACGGAAACGGCAACAACGGAAGACCACAAAAGAGAATGTGATTGTACTACTTTCGGATGATATAGACGAAAACGCCGATATCCCTGAACGGAATTCCGAAGCGGAAGAAGCGAAAAGACGGAAAATCGCTGCAGAAATTAATGCTAAAGTACAAAGACAGATTTATCAGAGTACCGATTATTACCCGATGCGGCCGCCAATGGATTTTGTGATGCCGCCTCATAATTTCCCGAATTCTTATCCGAATTCCGTTTCAGCCTCCGCTTCAGCCACACCTGCTGCGCCTCCCGAGGATTCCGTCCTTGTGACTGTCCGATGTGCCGTTCCCGGACTGGCGGATTTGCCGTCCGAATGCCGAGCTTTCCAGCTACTTTTCCCTGTTTCGGAACGGCTGGACCGGCTGATTGATCACTGGTTAGCTTTTTATACTTCTGTGGCGTTTCTAACACGTTCACCGGTTTTGCGTAAAGAAGAATTGTGTTTGCGGTATCGGAAGGCTCGGATATTCAATTCTTCTACACTTTCGGCGATTTTAGGGGCTGAAACAGTGAAGAAAATGCCGAATGTGGCGTTAGAGTTGCTTACTGTGACGCAGCATGAAGCTGCAGAGTTGGAGGCTGAGTTTGAAGCAGGGGAATTGTTTGGTACGAGTGAGGGGGCTGAAGAGTCATTTAGTGGCTTAGCTAGTGGCTCAGCTGGAGGCTCAGCTGGAGGCTCAGCTGATGGGCCTGGTGGCTCAGCTGACGAGCCGAATTCGGATTATTTCCCCGTTAAACTGAAAGGCGTAGACAATGACGCGGTAGCAGTACAAGTAACGGGAAGTACAAAACTAGCGAAGCTTGCCGAATTCTACCGAACTCAGAAAAAAATTCCAGCGGAAAAGAACATTTCCCTGATGTTTGATGATGAATTACTGGATTTGGAAGAATCTGTAGAGAGCACAGAGCTTGAAGAAGGGTTTCTGATTGATGTGATTGTGAAGTAATGAGAGATGTGCAAAATAGAGGATTCTAAAGCAAATAAAATTGGCATAAAAGTTGATATTAGTAATAATTAATCGTATTCGAGGAGTTGCCTGATTTCTGCTATATTTTTCATTATTAAGATGTAATTTCGAATGAGAAGGGATGGAAAAGAAGGAAAGAAGGAAGGAAATAGTAGAAGTAATAGAAGAATGGAAGAATGGAAGAAATACTGCTTATTGGAGCTTTGAAATAATGGAATTTCGTTACAGGCGAATGAACAGTGAAAACTGATGGTGAAATGAACTACTATAACCTACTATAACTGGATAATTAGGACGCTTAAAAGAGGGCTTCTATAAACAGCTATTTTAGAAAGATTTTGGCTCAATTGAAAGGGTTTTCACCCATTTGAAATCATATTTATACTCCATCTGCCTGTTTGGCTTAGCTGAAAGCCGGTTCATGATACCAAACTATCAAGCCTCAATGTCTCCAAACCATTCCATAGTCACAATATATATGGTAGCAATGACTTTATAGTGTATTTAATGACCCTCCAGTGTAATAATAAGTATAATGAGTCCTCAATTCTTAGTTCCGCTCGTCATTTCTCTCATTGAATTGAACTTCGGGTAACATCGGGTCTCCCTCCGCATCTTGAACTTCGCGTCTCCGTTCACATTTTGAACTTCGGCTCTCATCTCATGTAACGCGGAACATCGGCTCTCCTCTCATCACTGGTGTATCCGTTATATCATCGAAACCAACAGTTTCTTCCCGTTTTGAACAATTAAATCGGAAGCGGAATGTCAGATTTAGAAAGAAGTACCGATTAGAAGTTAAGATACTTTGGATCCGCCTAGATATTTACACATTTTTCAATTGATTCCTCTCGCTTTGACAGAAAGCCGAGATTACAGGCGATTTGATCCGATCCGATCCGATCCGATCCGATCCGCTCTTCAAGAATATCGGGAAAAAGAACCGCAGAAGCACAAAATCTCGGTATTTGAAAGAAGCAATTGAATATTCCTTTAAACGTATCAGCCACATCAGCCACATCAGCCATCGGTTATAATGACGCCACTTTCCATCCTTTCCCTTTTGGTTTTCCTCATACAAACCTGCCATGCTGGGCCTGCCGTTCTTTTTTCTCACAGACTGTAAGTGAATTTTTTCAGGTTCTGGGGAATTGAAAAATCGTTTTCTTACTGGTTTTCTTATTGGTTTTCTTATTGGTTTTCTTATTGGTTTTCTTATTGGTTTTCTTATTGGTTTTCTTATTGGTTTTCTTATTGGTTTTCTTATTGGTTTTCTTATTGGTTTTCTTATTGGTTTTCTTATTGGTTTTCTTATTGGTTTTCTTATTGGTTTTCTTATTGGCTTTCTTATTGGTTTTCTCATCATTTATTATCATTTATTATCATTTATTATCATTTATTATCATTTATTATCATTTATTATCATTTATTATCATTTCCTCTTAATTTCTCATCATTTCTTATCATTTCCTCTTAATTTCTCATCATTTCCTTCTCATTTCTCATCATTTCCACCACCTTTCCCTACTATTTCCTCTCATTTCTCATAATTTCCCTCATCTCCTTTTTTTCCCTCTTACTAACTAATCAGAATTAAAGGCCTCCTCAATGAAGTTCCGCCGAAAGACGACGAGGTGCCTTCGGAACGTTTCACCGAGTTCATCCACAAATTCACTAAACCGTGCAGCTCGGATGCGTATTTTATAATCCATCAGCCGGGACTTCGGATGTCGGATTTGTCCGATCGGCAAATGTTTTCAAGTTTGTGGACTTTTGCTAATAAAGCTTCTTCTGTGGCGACTTTCCCCGCTGTTGAGCTGAAACGGGAAGATTTAGATGATATTGTGGATTATACTGTGGCGCATTGCTATGGCAAACTTGTGCATTTCCGAGACGGAGACGGAGAAGTCCCTAAATGGGTTGATACACAAGTAAGAGTTATATATATGGAGCTTCGGCCTTTAACGGATAACATGACGGAATCGGAAAGGCAAGAAGTGCTGCGCCACAATGATTGGCAAGTACTGAATGCGTTACAAACAATGCCGACACCGTTCCATTCTGTGATGTATCTTTCTGTGGAGCCGAGCTCGGCTGACGATGTGGCCCGAGGCCGGAAGCTCGGAGCTTCTGTGTTCCCTGAAGTTGAATTTACCGCTCAGCGGAAGCTGGAAGTTGATCGTAATACGTATGGAGCGGAGAAAAGGTTAGCGGAACTGCGAAATCGTCAACCACAAAAGCAAAGAGTTCGCAAAGAAGTTGCCGCCGTTCAGGAAGCGGAAGCGGAATATGCCGAGTTGTTCCTGCTTACTGATGAACAGTATAGGGCAGTGAAACAGCGGCTTGTGCTGTACGGAGTGAACTGTGCGCTGGCGTTTGGTGTTTACCGGCTTTTGCGGGCGTTTTTCCGGAGAATTAGGAACACAAAGGCGGGGAAAGGCGGGAAAGACGGCCAGAAGGGGCGGAATGGGCGGAAGACGCGGGGAGCTGCGGGGGAGAAGAGCGGAGATAAAGAAGGTGGCAACGGGGAAGTCGGAAAGGATGACGGGAAGAAATCGGAGAAACGGGAAAAGTCGGAATGAGTCGGCAGTTTTCGGAATTGAATTTGGGATGGAATTCGGGACAGAGAAACTGAGAGTTGAAAGTTTGTAACATTTCTAACCCCGCTAACCCCGCTAACCCCACTAAGACGGCTAGCGGCAAACCACAAACTTCTAACAAAACCAATAGAACGTTTTGTGGCCCCGAAAAGACGGCTTGGCTTTTTTCGGAATCTGTTAAAAGGGAAATACCATTCATTTCTTGTATTTAAAATCCATAGATTGTCTCCTCTTTCCGTAAAATTGATCATCTCCACTGAGATTTGATGATGGTGTTATTTGAACTACTTTTGATGTTCTTTGGACTCCAGTAATTCTTGGAAATCATCACATATCATCATATTTTCTCACTCTCTGATTATTATCCTCTTATTCGCTTATATATTTGCTTTTATGCTCTCATATAAGTATATATATTCCTCTGGTATGTGTATCTTCTTCTGGTATGTTTATCTTCCTCTTGTATTCTTGGGTGAAATCCTTTTAAGAGACTGGACAGAAGATATAAGGAAAATAACGGTATTCTTGTCAAAAAGTGGGAATACCAGCGCTACTGAGATTTCATCGAGATAACACACTCCCTGTACTGTTCAATGTCTCCCCTGCAGTGCTGTTGTGGGGTTACTGTAGGGATTTGCCGGATGTACTATGTATATTAGTATATTAGAGTAGCAGAAGTATGAGAACTGCCAGAAGATCGAATATGGTGTTAAGGAAGTTATATAAGTTTGTGGGAAATATGGTTTATGGAGTAACTGAATAAGGGGAATTACTGAGTAAGAAAGAAACGCTACAATCGGGAAATTTCGGTAAAATTGGCTCGAAATGTTGTGAAAAATTACTGAAATAATGGAACTTTCACTATAAAAAGCAGTAGTGATGTAGTTAACTGACGCTGCGCCACAATAGCGGGATTATCAAGTTATAGGAATATTCGAGGAATATGAGATATTTGGATTCTCATATTCGCAGATCTTCAGATTCACATATTCCCGGATTCTGGAAACCGGGAAAGCTGCTGAACCAGAATGGAATAATAAAGTGCCCAAGACAAATCTTATGTGATATTGATAATTGTTAGTAGCATAAAACAAATATCTCAGCGCTGAATAGGAAAACTGATAGGAAGAAGCTTCAACATTTCTCTATTTTGTTGTTTGATGTATCGGTGGTTTTCTACGGTAAATGCGAGTAGCAGATATAAGAAGAGAATAGCAATAAGAGAGAAGAGTAAAAGACAGCAGAGATGAAAGGAAACGTAGTACTTTGGGATTTCAGATCAGCAGGCTTTCGTTTAGCCGCTTGTCGAAAATTCGGCTCGGCATATCTCGGAACATCTCGGAACATCTCGAAACATCTCGGCTCAGATCGTCTCAGATCGGCTCAGATCGGCTCAGATCGGCTCATTTCGGCTCAGCTCGGTTTGGACTTCGGGCTCTAAACTGAATGTTTGGAATAAACTTCAGTGTTAAAGTGAAGAATTTCTACAATGTAAAGTTGGCCGTTGATGATAGTATTAATTGAACGGCTTGGGAAAGAAATAGTTAGCCAATTTCTGATTTCCGATTTCCGATTTCCGATTTCCGATTTCTGATTTCTGATTTCTGATTTCTGATTTCTGATTTCTGATTTCTGATTATATACATTTTTTACGTCAGATTACAATGAAAAACTCTGAATAGTCAACATTAATTTGTCTGTAAAATAGTAACTATTTTATTTGCCAGTTCCAGCTGTTCCGATGGGTCCGCTGACTTCTTTCGGCCTATTCAGCCCGCCCAGTCCACTCGGTCCGCTGGCCCGCTCAGATGCCGACAGACAACCGACAGTCTTCAGCGGATCGGCAATTCATCTCTGCGCCACAATTTTAGTATCATTCTTTTATACTCCCGCGATGATTCAGCCACAGTTTTATAGATTTCCATTTTTATACTATATTCTCTCTGCTGCGCCACACTTTTATACTAATTTGGACTCATAATTATAATGAATTATGTATTACGTGATCAGAATATATCACTCCGTTATTTAAACGTTCAACGTTGCCAAGCTTGCTAACTACGCTATCTTACGACTAATTTTAGAGCCTACGGATTGCAATTACTCCTTGTTGCTCCCCTTGGCGCAACCTTCAGCCTCCTCAGCTTCGAATTGTCGGAAATCACCGATGGACCTTCGGCTTTTCCGACTTGGATATCACGACTGACAGAACAATGGAAATTACACACCAGGTGATGGCCAAACTATTCTTCTCTTTTTAACCGCCCATAATTACCCATTGTCTATCTCGGCTAATTAACTGTATAAACAATAGGCAGGCTTTATCGGCCTCTCTCGGCGGCCCGTCAACGTCCGCTTTGCCTTATCAAGATTACCCGAAATTGGATGACGGCTTCTTGAGTTGCTTGTTCCAGGAAGCGGAAATGATACGCCACAGTTGGAAACTGGGTTTGGCCGGAAAAGGAAAGCAGCGTTATACTGTGCAGTAGCGCACAGGCTGATGCAGGGATCTCACGGAGTGATGATGATGATGGGTAATCAAGAGGCGCAGATGGGCTGATTTGCGCAGGGGAGAGGGTGATAAGAGAAGCAATAAGATCATTTCAATAGCTATTTGAAAAAATACATCATTGGGAACTTGTAAATTACGATTTGATTGATGTAAACAAGGGGTGATTATCTCACACTACGTAACTATCATCACCCGATTTGATAATTACGCCACAGCAACCAGTGGCCGGAATAAAGTTGGCCTGCCATTACCGTATTCCGACGCTAGCGCGGAACTATATTGAAATAAACTCAAACTCAATTTCAGTTTTTTTAGAGGGTTTGGACATGTGGTGCGAGATGAGACGCGAGGATTCGCATCAGCAATATTAAGCGAAAGCGCAGTCTACGCTGATGTACGGAATAACGAGAAATGTCGGTTTATTTGCTAGTTTTCAAGTTTTATGTGATAATAATTGAAGGAATTGAAGCAGAAATCAGCCACAATACACCTTGCAAGTCTAAACTGCTCTCTCACTCGCTTTATCACACTTTCCTTATCAGGAACCCGTGATGCACCTGCCAAATTATTATCAACGGCACAGCACACCGGGCTGGCCAAACACAACAAAATCTACTCTCTAAGCTGCTACTCACACTTCAGAATATTCCTGAAAGTGTAACTACCGAAATGCCGTCATTTCAACTGAGTCTCACTGAGTCTCAACTTACCGTATCTTCCATAGCTGACACTCAGACAGTTTCGGCAAGTCGGAGCCGACCCAACGTGGCCTCTGCATCCTCTAAATCCATTCAATGAAACTGCCATTTACCTCCACTTTAGTGACTTAATTTTTCTCTCATCTCCTGCTATTTCACCTGGGCCTCCTTCGCCGTATAGCTTTATCTCATCTTGTCTAACATTACATTCCATCCTCCTCTCCTCCCGTCTCACTTCTTCCCACTTCTTCTGTCCCAGACCCTCTGCTGCGCCATTTCCCAGACCCTCGCCGATACTCTTGCTGCACCTCCCTGCACATCCACAGCACCCTGCAGCTGCACCTCGCCCAATTAGTCGCGCCACCCCCTGTCCCATTACCCAATTAAGGTTCCGCCGCTCATTTCCGTTTTAATCATTTCAACGTCCCGCCCCTTTCGGCCAACCGTCTCGCTTCAGCCAAACTCTATTCCCCGACGCCTCCGCGATACGCCGTTTTCTCCTCCTCCCTCCACTTCAGCTTCTTCGGCTTTACCGTCTGTGCACTCCGTCACAGATCCACAAATACCCTTAACCCCGACAATTCCAGCTGAACCCCGCTTGCCCCTCTCAGTCCTCCAGCGCTGCTTAAAGCGCTTCAAATCCGGTTATTACCAGAGAAACTCTTATAACTATGCGGTTTTACTATATGGTACCGCCGGATGAATCGGCTTCGGCTTCTACAGCGGCTTCTAAAGCCGAGTTTTTAACCACAAACTTGATCCCGCTGCTGAATTTGCCGCATCTGCCGCCTCCGGCACTTCCAGAGCCGAAATTCACCGTCATTTCTCACCCAGCGGAAGCCCTGGACGGATTTTATCAAGTATCCGCTTACACCACAGATCCGGCAACTCCGTCGATTATCGCATTCCATCCGTCTTACTTTTCCGGCAAATTACCCGAGCTCGGTCGGATTGTTTCCTTTTTCTACTCTAATTTCCCGCTTATGGGCCTTCTGCTCGTCCCGGTGATCCCCTCGGCTTATCCGCCCGATTGCTTGTCCCGTATAGCGGAGCTGACGCGGTGTGGCACGACGGCGTTCCTGCTAGAAGAGGCGATTTGTGGCGCAGTTGCCGACGATAAATCCAGAGAATCAGCGGAGGCTCAGGCGCAAGCTGCTGCCGCTTTAGCCTCATTTGACGAACTCGTTAAACTATACAGGGATCGGCTTGCTGTGGCGCAGCAGCGGCTGGAATCGGTTAGAATGTGGTGCGACATGCCGAATAAGGCAACCGCCACCTCGGCTAACCCCTGTATCTGTGGCTCACCTCTTACTTCTATCCTAATTCAGCAACTCGTCACCCGCCGCTCCGGCACAGAAATCATCCAATCGTACTTCCGCTCCCGCTCCGTTTCCCCCGGTATCCCCGCGCTTCTCGGCATTTCCTCGGCCCGATGCCGCGAACTCCGTGCGATTCTCCCGCGATTTGACTTCGACGCTCATTCCGTTACTACCAATGAACTGATTTATGTAGCTTTCTGCATTTTTAAGCATTCATTCACTTTGCGGCAGTACGATACGTCGATCTCGGAGTTTATAATCTCGGATGCCGATTTATACGCTTTTGTGTCTGCCGTTCGGGACGTTTATCATACTAGTAATCCTTTCCATAATTTCCGACATGCAGTTGACGTTTTGCAAATGTGTTTCCATTTTTTGCTTACTTTGAAATGTCTTCCGCCTTATGCGGGGGACGCTGCCGAAGATGCGGGGCACACGGGGGTCGATATGCGGGGTAGGGATTCCGGAGATGTTTCTGTAAACAACGGAACCGGAACCGGAACGGAACGAACCGGAGACGCTAGTAAACTCCATTTTGATATTCTCACCCCGCACAACTGCCTATCTCTGCTTGTAGCCGCCATCGGACACGATTCCGGGCATCCAGGACTTACAAACGTGTTTTTGAACAAACATAAAACAACTCTAGCAAGAGTCTACAACGGTAAATCCACCCTCGAATCCTACCACACATCCGTATTCTCCCGATTGCTGGAATCCTACTGGCCCAGCACTTTAACGCAGCACAGCAGCGTTGTCGATTCCATTCTGGCAACGGATATGGCGGTGCATTTTGAGTACGTAGGGAAGCTGGACAGGCTTATAGAGTCATCGGATAAGCTTAGGGAGTCACTGGCAAACGAGGAGCTGAGCGGGGATGAGAAAACGAAGATTCGGCATCTTTTGCTTGGGATTTTGATCAAATGTGCTGATATTTCTAACGTTTCGCGGCCTCTAGCAGTTTCTATACCTTGGGGGTTTGATTTAGTGAGGGAAATGAATGATATAGCAGAATTAGAGATTTCTCTTGGGGGTCAGGCGGTGTTAATTGGGCCTGGACAGGAGAATTTGAAGAATGGGCAGTTATTTTTCATTAATACTTTTGCCAAGAGTCTTTTCAAAGCTGTGAGCGAGTTGATACCTGAGTTGGCTTATGCGTATGAGCAGTTAGAGGCTAATGTGGCGTACTGGGAGAGTATATAGTGATGTTTTAGTAGTTTGTTTAGTGAATGGCTGGATTATGGGTATACTAGAGTAGTTTGAGATTGTAGTGGCGTAGTGTTGCGTAGTGTGGCGTAGTGTGGTGAAGTGTGGTGTGGTGTGGTGTGGTGTGGCGTAATGTGGCGTGGCTTAATGTGGCGTGGTGTGGCGTAATGTGGCGTGGTGGCCATTTTGACGGGTGATGTGGCCCTGTGGCTCAGCGTGGCGTTTTATTATGGCACTGTGGCGTCTCGCTATATCTTTCAACCTTCCTCATCTTTACCCAGCAATCTACTCTCGCTTCTTCCTAAAACCTCCTACATCTACAAACTGCCATTTCCTTCACCTCTATAGTTTGCAATTCAAATTAAATCCTCTACAGTTGGCAAGTCTTACAAACCTCTACTACATCCTGCTATCAAAAAAAAGAAGCCCCAACCTACCAAAACTAACCATGAAACACTTTTCTCAAAACTCCATGATCTTTCATAAGTCCTTCAAAACCTGAATTCATTCCTGGTTTCTTTTTATTCCTTTTCAACATCTTTTCAGCTTTCTTTACTGTCAGAACGTTCCCCGAGTCAGAATCCGAGTCAGAATCGGATCCCGAATCGGATCCCGAGTCGGAATCTGATTCCGAGTCCGACTCCGATTCAGATTCCGACTCAGACTCAGAATCGGAACTTTCCGATTGTTTTCCCCCTGAACTTGCCGGCTGTTTTACCGCTTCTAACTTCCGTACATTTACAATATCTTTCACACTTTCCCGAACATCCAATTCTCGGTTTGCCAGAGAAGACAAACTCCTCAGTCCTTTCAAACTCTGCAGGGCCTTCGGCCGGCCCGGAGAATTCGGCAATGTGGCTACAGGCGAGGACCCTGTTGAATCCCGTGGCGCAGTTTGAATTGCCGGTGGCTTAGTTAGCCGTTCTTGCCGGAGATCTGGTCGTTCCGGTGTGGCGTCCCGGTTCGGCTCCGGTGGCTGGATCGGAACTGGGATCGGATTCGGTTGGCTGCTGAGTTTATTAAGAGAAGCGGCGAGCCTCGGCTTTTCCGTGTCCGATTCCGAATCTGAGGATGATTCGTCGTCTTCCGAGTCTTCCGTTTCGGAGTTTCCCGAGTCTTCTTCGGGTCTGTCGTTGGCAGTGGCTGGATGTGGCTTTGTGGTTGAATTTACGGTATTATTATCTGCGGTTTGAGTTGTTTTTGTCGTCTGTGGCGCAGAAACAGTAGAGACGGGGGCGGAGGCGGAGGCGGAGGCGGAGGCGGAGGCGGAAACAGCCGGTGGCGCAGCTTTAGTACTCTCAACTGAAGGCTTAGTGGCTGATTCTTGTGGCGCAGAAGACACGCTAGCATCAGTAACCGCACCTGCTGCGCCACTTTCGATTCCGGGTTTCTGAGCTTCTGTGGCTGCCGCTTTTGTAACAGGTTTACTGGCTTTTACCGGCTTTTCTGTGGCTGCGGCAGTGGTTTTCCGAGCCGTCGGTTTTTGCTCTTTCGGTTCTTTCGGTTCTTTCGGTTGTTTTCCGTTCTCCGGCCCGCTAGCAAAGTTTTCCGGTTTACCGGTTTCAGCCACTTCAGCCACCTCAGCCCCCTCAGCCACCGCAGCTGCTGCTGCCTTCGGCTTTACCGTTTTGGCCGCCTTCCCATTCGCTGACGGCTTCTTTGCCGCAGCCGCTTTTGGTTTTTCTTCTACTTGCGCCTCTTTCTGCGCCTCCTTTTGTGCCTCAGATTTTCCCGCTTCTTTTCCGGACTCTTCGGCTTTTCCCGCTTCCTTTGCCGCTTCCTTTGCCGCTTCTGCTTCCGCCTTCTCTGCTTCTTTCGCTGCCTTCGCCGCAGCCGCTTTTGTCATTTTTTTCGGTGTAGCTTTCGTAGCTTTCCCTGCCTTTTCGGCCTTTTCGGCCTTTTCAGCCTTCTCGGCTTTTTTCAGCACATCCGCGGATTCCGTCTCGGCGTTTTTCGCTACGTTGGTTGCCGCCTCGGCTGTCGCGGCTGTTTTTGCTTTACCTCGCGGTTTTGCCGCAGGTTTCTTTTTCGCTGCTTCCGTCGTAGTTCCATCCTTGTCGCCATCTTGCTGCGCCTCCTCTCCTGCTACTGGCTGCGCCACAGTTTCCTCACTCGCTGCCGCCTCTTTCGCTGTTTTCGTTGTTTTCGCTGTTTTAGCCGTTTTTGTGGCTTTCGGCTCCTTCGGCTCTTTTAGAGGTTTGGCAGCTTTCGGAGCTTTCGGCTCTTTTGCCGCTGCTTTCCCCCGAGGTTTCGGCTTCGGCTTCGGCTCCGGCTCGGCTGTTTCCCCCGCAGACTTCGGCGTCGAACCAACCATTTCCGCTGCCGCTTCGGTTGCCGCCTTTGTACTTCTCGTCGGCGTTGCGGTTGCCTTTGCTTCCGCTTCCGCTTCCGCTCCCGCTCCTACTGTGGAAGTCGCTGTCGTTTTCCCGCCGTTCTCCTCGGCTTCTCCGCTCTGTTTAAACGGCTTATCGTACTGTTCTTTCACTTTGTGTGCAGCTTTTTGTGCTGCTTTCCTTTTTGTGGTTCTCCCATCGGCTCCGTCCTCCGTTTGCCGAGGTTTCACAGCTCTTTTCGTCTTCTTCGGAGCCGGAGCTTCCGGAACTTCCGCAACTTCTTCCGCCTCGCTTTCCGGCTCGCTATCCGGCTCGGCAAACTCCAAAATCATATCCCGAGACATGTTATTCGGACTTAAAAGATCCTCATGCGTGCTGACGTCGATATTCCGGATCGGAGACGGGACAAGCATTTGTGGAGATTTTTGAGGATCAACGTGCCGAGCCGATCCGTCACTCAGAGGTGGCGCAAGCGATAAATTACTGTCTTCCTCTTCCCATTCTGCCTCTTCGGGCCTCGGAACCAAGCGAGAAGTGGCGCGAGGACGCCGCTGAGCCACTTCTTGACCTGCTTTCGGCGATTCACTGATTTTTGTGTAGTTAAATTCAATGCTATCCGCGTCGTTCTCCATATCGGTATCGGAAGCTAAGAAACTGTCCTTTTTCCGACGTTTCTCAGCCACAGAAATAGGCCTACCCGGTTCGGCATTCGGAACTTCCGAACTCGGCTTACGTTTACTTACCATTAGCCGAGCTGTTGGTTTGTGGCGTACATCTTCCGATGGAGCCGAATATTGGAGCGGCTCGGCATTTGGCGGGTTCAAAAGCACTCGGACTATATTACTGTCGTCAAATACGTCTTCCGCTATATAATCGGGGTCCAAATCGCATTCGTTTACGTCCTGGAGGCGGTTTATGTCGAGGGGTCTGCAGAGTTAGTATGGATTTAGAGGAAAGAGGAAAGAGGAAAAGACGGAAAAAGAGGGGAAAAGACGGAAAGACGGAAAGACGGAAAGACGGAAAGACGGAAAGACGGAAAGACGGAAAGACGGAAAGACGGAAAGACGGAAAGACGGAAAGACGGAAAGACGGAAAGACGGAAAGACGGAAAGACGGAAAGACGGAAAGACGGAAAGACGGAAAGATGGAAAGACGGAATAGACGCGAATTGAGTGACAGACAAACGGCAAAATATAACGGAGCGGACCATAGAAGCAAAACTCGGCTATCACACAAAAAGAACCACACATCTCTCAGCTCCGATCGGCTCGGATATTCCGACCGAAATTGGCACCACAGATAAAACAAGCAGAACATCAGCAAAATATCGCAATACCAGAACATCCGAAGTCAGCCGTGAGAAACTCAACAGTAAAAAACTGAAAACAGAGTATTCAAAACCACATTTGAGAGATAAAAATAGTAGAAACAACTCGGAAACTCGGAAAACTATCAAAATACAACCAATTTGGAGCCAATAAAAGGATGCCGAAGAGCGGACCGGCGTGAAAGACGCCGATAATCACAAATACGATGGTAAAAACGACGGCCGGGAAGTAAAAAAACGCGGGAATAGACGGTTTAAACGATTTAAACGATTTAAACGACAAGGAAAAGACAGATATTTGACGTGGGAGGTAATTTAGAGACATAGAAACGGGAGGTTTCGGCAATCTTCGGTGAAATTTAAAGTAAAATCAAGTAGAAACAAGAAAAAAGGCATTCCATTCCGTCAATTGCGTTCACTGGAAACTCGCGGGATCAACGCGGGGAATTTGCGAAGAAAATATTAGAAAAATAGTAGAAAATAACAGGAAATAAAGCAAAGAACGAAAATACAAAAAGCAACAAATCCGAAATTGAGACGGGAATGAAAGGGAAATCTCAATGCAACAATAAAGAAGAAGAAAAATTCCATAAAAAACCAGAAAAGACCAATGAAAAGCAATAAAACAATGAAAATAACGCCGAAAACAGTCCGTCATAACCCCAATGAGTTCCATATCTTACGGAAAAGAACGGAATAACCGAGCAACACTCACAGATGAACCTGAGAGATATCTAAGATAGGAATAACAATAATTCTAATATATAATAAATCAAACAGTTCAAAATTGAAACTTCCGTCCCTTCCGTCCCTTCCGTCCCTTCCTTCATAAACGCTTCCTTTTCCTGCCTTCCTACAACCTACAAGCTCATTTATTTCCTATATTTCCATCCCGTCATCTCACAAACCGCCAATATTTACAGTCTCCTCATATCATTTCTAATTCATAAAATCCCTGAAAAACTCCTCTTCCTTCTCTATAGCGTAAAGCTCCACTCTACTCACCTTTCATCAGGATAAAGCTTGACGAATCTTGTAGCAATTTCCTCACAAACTTGCAGTAAATTGTGCGACGGATGCGTTAAATGCAGAAACTTCTTATACTCCCGCATAGGAGGCTCAGCTGAAGTCATCAGCGGGCTGGAAGCTGCGTAGTTCATAGCAGCCAGACGTGCTTGTGTCAGAGATGGTGGAGTATGGTACATTCCACTAATCGAATGGCGGCCTCGGGTTCCGTGTTTTGCCCGCGGATGAGCCGAGCCGTCCTCGGAGTGGGTCGGATGCTCTAACGGGACGAGCACCACTTGTAGTTTGAGCATTAGAGGGGGGTATTTGGGTTGGCCAAACGTATACGTCTGTTGTGCTTAACTGTGGCTCAGCGTGGCGCCGGTGGGGAAGTTGTTTTGTGCCAATAGCAGACGGAAAAGCCGAGACGGAGTGATTTTGTGATTGCCGACGCGTTATGTGAAACTCCGAAGATGTTTGAGGATGGTGGGTGAGACTTGAAGTTGGAGGAGACTTGAAGTGGAGGGAGACTTAAAGTGGAGGGAGACTTGAAGTGCGATGAGATGAGGGAACGAAAGCTGAATGATTGAGAATAAAACGAGTCTACGGGACTTGAGAAGTAATTAGATGGTCTCATATACTATTTATGTTGTATACTTAATGATACATATAAATATCTCCCACTAACGGACGCCCAGCGCTCAGTAGGGGACACCAGGTGACTCAGGCAGCTTCTGAGAGCTTCCAGTGATTGATTTCATCGTCCTAATGACAATTTATGTATTCTCGGCTTCAATTTGCAGTCTGATAGAATTGTAGATCAAATCCATCATGTATCCATCTTTCCACTGACTTCATTCATTCTCCAATCTTCGCTGAATATCACGGCTCGGTCAAATCCTCAACTCGGACTGTATAAAATCAGGATACGAGAGTTACCCATGTCTATATATCACTTCTAGCCTCCTCCTGATCCTTTACTGCTTCCCATGTCTCCGTAGAAATTCCAGTGCGGCGTGAAATCTCCCGTATGTTTCTCTCAGCACGTCGAAAGAACCGACATTCCATCTCCGAATCTGAACTCGGAATATTTAATGAGATCTTTCAGTAAATCTCAGCCTGGAAACACAGTGAGTATCCTTATGTGGAAAGTAAGAAAATGTTTGCTTTGCTGCCTCCTTATTCGGCAAAACAACCCAATTCCTCGGTTTCGCTCGATTTTCCCCTTTTTCTTCCTTCAGTCTTCAATTCTGGCTATTACTGTTCCTTCGCTTTTCCCCCACAACCCCCGCCTACCCCTCTTTACCCCATCCGAGCTTCCCGCCCAGCCATCTCCCGGCTCACCCTATTCAGTACATCCACATCAACATCCTCCAGCCCCTCCTTCGCCCCAATTTCCCCTTCTTCCTCTTCATCTTCATCCTCGTCACTACTTTCCGCGCTTTCCGGTTCCCAGTTCAGAATCCGGCCGTCTAAGCCACCGGAAAAAAACTTCCCCGCTTCTCCGTCCCGCACTTCCACGGCACAACTCCGTGGCGCCCCCGGACCGCGGCTCAGCCGAGCCACAGTTCTTCCGTCGTGGAGTTCAAACCATACAATATCCCCCGTATCGCTCGGGTACACCAAAAGCGGATTTGCCGAACCCCGAGACGGTTCCTCTACTAAAGCAAAGTCTACGTGCTGTAAATGTTTGTTCCGAACCAGCGGGCCGAAATTAACTACCCGCAAAGCTCCCCCAGCTGGGATCAAATCCCAAACGCGGATTCTGTCGTCGTTCCCACACGAAACCACCCGCGTCCCGTCGGCAGTCCACGCTAAGCCGTTGACAGGTCCGGAATGGGATTTAACACGTGTTCCGCTGACTCCGCTTACGCCGCTGACTCCACCGGCTGCTCTGCCCGCGTCTAATACACAAACACAAGCATCGGCCCGTCTTATATCCCACAAACGCACAGTAGCATCCGATCCCCCCGTGGCAAGCACGTGCGGCTCTCTCGGTGACCACTCCGCTGCCAGCACTTTCGGCCCGCTATGTCCAGCTAGCGAGTGCGCTGCAGAGCCCGTACGAATGTCTACAAGGCGCACAATCGGCTGATCCGCGGCAGCGGCAATAGTAGCATGCTGGCCCGTCGGGGAGATGCCGAAATGATATATTTTCACTCCGAGATCGACACCGAGGGCACATTCAAGCGTATTTGCGTCCCATATTTTCAGCGAATTATCAAAGGAGGCTGAAACGAAAAGTCCGTTATCGTTGGGCCACCAGCGGCAGCAGGAGACGGCAAAGGAGTGGGCAGTGTTTCTGTCTGTTAGAATGGGTGGTTTATAGGCGGAGTAATGAGATATCGGTGGGAAATGGGAATGGAATATAGGAATGGGAATGGAATATGGGAAATGGGAAATGGGAAATAGGAAATGGGAAATGGGAAATAGGAAATGGAATACGATGAGAAATATGAAGAAAAGAGAAGGGGAAAGAGGTGAAAACAGGATAAAGCGGAGACGAGTCTTTTGACTGTAAAAGAGGCCCTGTTATGGCTGAAATAACGTAGAGATATTGACTGAAATATGACTGAAAGTCCTTCCAAAGTCTGGAAATTCAACTGCCAAAACCAGAAAGCACAGAACCACACAGAATCTCCATAAAACAATTGGAATTTTCTATTCCCGCCAAAGAGAATTCCAAAAGAATGCTAAACTGCAGGCACAAAACTCTTCAGCTTAGCAAAAATCTCCAATATTGGCCGTCAATGGCCGTTAAAAGGCATATTGATTATGCAGTAGTAACCCATTGAACACTAACGGCTTTCCAGGCAGAGTAAAGGGTGATTTCAGACTTCAAACACTTAAAAAAATACACCCATAGGAGGCTTCTAATGCCGAATTGCTGAAATTCCGAACCTCCAACCCGTCAGAACTATCAAACTCGGCCTTGCAGTCCGCTGATCAGCTTAGAGAAAATTCCACGCATAATCAACCGTAATTCTACAGGTT
>JAKTRH010000028.1:0-63116 GCA_030579575.1 Sporopachydermia lactativora | reverse complement strand
GAGATTAAAATGGATAGTTTGCTGTCGTTCTTGAATGCCGTGTATTGGGCGATGCAGAGCTATAAAGTAGAGAAGGAGATTATGAATAGCACGATTGCTGAGCTTATTAGGTACATTGACAGCACAAAAAAAAAAAAAAAAAAAAAAAAAAAAAAAAAACACGACAGGAGACGGAAAAGCTGACAATTTTCCTGTCAATTTTCCTGTCAATTTTCCTGTCAATTTACTCATTTCAATCCTCCTCGGCTCTCATCTCATCCCACTCCCGATATCTTCAAATTTACTAGAATTATATACTTACCGAGGAATAGTAGATATACAAAGGAACTTCTTATCTTCGTATTCCGATCCCCGGGGTTCAAATGACTGTAAATCCCATATTTTGAGTGTCGCATCCGCTCCGCCTGATAGAAGGCTGAAATTTTAGCAATGTTAGCAAATGTCTCGGAAAGAACAACGAAGATAACAGCGGAGATAACGACGGAAATTACAGCAGAAATGACCATAAAAAGCTGATATCGGAGGCTGAATAATACTGTAATAATTCTATCATCACCATCCTACCACTTTCCTCTTCAACTGACTGTACTTACTATCTATTCTCGTCCCTCTCGATAGCAAGTGAATTTGTGGCACCTCTGTGAGCCGGAGCGGGGAATCCGACGTCCTCCACGACGCTCAGCCGCTGGATTCGCTCGATTTGTACACCCTGGCGGAGTTTCCATGGATTCTTGCTGAGTCCGAGCAACCGATCAAGGAGGAGTCCGTTCATTCATGTGGTGCTTTGGGGATAGGTAAGAGGCGTTCGGTGTATTAATATTTAATCGTAAACACAATTGAGCTAATCTATAATATCAAAACGACACGATAGTTCGGGTTTCGGGAGTTTTTCACCTTTTTCAGCCGAATTCTCAACTCCGTCTTCCGATTCGTCTTCCGTTTCCGTCTTCCCGTTCCGGCATTGAGTTACAATCAGCCAGGATGAGACCCGATGTTCAGCTGATTACAGTGATCTCCGGATAAGAGCGAAAAACGTCAAAAACCCCAGCTTGAACCTCAGCTTGAACATCAGCCTATCGGCCCGTCGGAAGCACATAGCATTGCTCGATTGACTCTCATATACCGTACCGTGTACGTGACAATCGCGTGTGAATTTGTCACGTCTCGCGACAAATTATCGTGACAAGCTTAGACTAGTTAAACTATGATTAAGTAAGATTTCGGGAGACACAAACAGGTTAAGAGCCGTTTGTGCTACGCCGAGCCGAGCGCAAATACAAGTAATACAAGTAATTAGCGAGATGGGGATTATCGGAGAATGAAATAGAGGGAAAAGGGAGTGCATTGATACAGTCAATTAGCATAGGAAGAGGGGAAAATGAGGAAGAAAGAAAAAAGGCGGAAGGAATAAGGCAGAAGGGAATAAAATGCCTTAGTCGGTTTATACTGACAATTGCTATTCCTTGTGTAGTTTGTTGCTTGCTAAATATCATTTAATTGCTATCGTTGATTGATTTTGTCTGAGATTCGAACTGATTTATTTGCTGAAATCGCATATCTCTATCTGGCTCTCTAAAACTCACCCTCTGTTCCTAGTGGTATCTCTGATCTTAAATCTGATCTTAAATCTGATCTAAAATCTCATTTTAAACCACCCAGGACGTCCGACTTCTGGCCGTTCCCCTCAAACCGAAGAGTAAAGCAAAATCGCTGAAACACAATAGCTGATACCACTGGTTCCCGAGTATCAGAAGATCGCCTGTGCAATCGACGCAATGCCGTCCTTTTTCAGTGATTTGAAACCGCAAAATACACAAGCGGCATCCCCGATTTGTGTATCCCCGTCCCGCCGCCGCTCTTTGCGGAAACATATAGAACAGAAGTTTCTATTGCGGTTCGGAAATATACGAATCCGTCAATACAAAGACACTCGCAGATCTAGCATTCCTGCTACTCCGCTGGCCCAGCGTCAACCCCAGGGAACTGATCAGACTGCCTGGTCCCCGCTGGACAGCGTAAACGACTCTCCTAGAAGTCATGGGAAGGCTAAAATCTCGCTAGAAGAGCTGAATGACTCACTCAGGCCGCCAGTAGTAGTTGGAGGATCCGCGGAAGTAGCAGGGCCGTTCCGTAGCTTGGAAACTGTTGATGGCAGTCCTCGTAGTCACCGTAAACACCTTCAATTCCGCTCCAGTAGGTCTTCTCCTCCCGTTAGGCAACCCAGTTCCAGTAATTCCATGGAGGATATCACAAATGCTCTTAAAATGATGTCATTAGACGTTCCAGAAGATTATACTGTATTATCTTCCTCGTATTATCCTGCTCTTAGATTGTCAAGCAATTCCAGGGAAGGTTTCAGCCGAATCCCGCAAGCTTCGGACACACAGGAGAGTTTTCCGTGCGTACTGTATGACACATACCGTAGTAGAGGTATAGATGGTTTGTTTGGGGAGTATTTGAACCCGCGTAGAGACAGCGTAGACCGTAGAAGCCCCCAGACTGTTGTAGATAACGGTATATGCCATTCAGGCTCTCTTGCTTCCTATACAGAAGCTGTAGTGCAGAATATGAGCTCTTCGGAACGCCAGGATGAGAGGGGCAGAAATAACTCTGGGGACGGAATTCGGGAACATGCGGGGACTGTGGCTCCCAGAAAGGGCCATCAATACCGCGTTTTCCAACAGGCAGCACTGAATGGGAACCCCGTGCCGCGTATCACAGCGCAAGGATCTCCGATGCCGAGAAAGACGTTTGAGTCACTTCCGTCTTCGGAATATTCGCTGTCTGCTACAGCTGCCGAGAATTTTGGTATTTTACTCCCTCAAGCTGTGCTTCAGAGATTTAGCTGTTTGATTATTCAGTCTTTTGCGACTTTACTCAGCTATATGCTTGCTTTTTTCATCGTTTTCTGATTCCTTACTAACGCTAAACGTACTTCCCAGCTCGATTGTCGCCGCATATTAAAATAGAAGAACCGTCGTACATTTCTTCTTGCTCTCCAGCCTCTAAAGATACCTTTAAAGATACCTGGATAAGCTCATGCGGCACCCAAGAATCTAGCTGGTTGGATTCCTGTAGTGAAAGAGCTCCTGATTCACAGGAATCCATGCACAAAACACTTGTACCTTCTCGGCGAACCCTGGGAGTCCGCAATAGTGTTCCTTCTGTGGTAGATATGTCGTTATTCGGCTCTCCATCTCCGCAGCAGCAGCAGCAGCAGCAGCCGTCCCCAACGGAAGGCAGTCGGGCGGGCGGGAAACAGTCAATTCGGTTTAAACTGCAGCAAGAAGTGTTTGTATACGAATCAGAAAGGAGTCAACAAGTCCGACAGGGGTCTATTAGGGATCGCTGGTCGCGGGGGTCTCTCCGATCGCTTCTACAGAGACGACAAAGCTTCAGCAGCATTGCAAGTCACAGTAGTGAATTTGGGGAGTCCGGCAGTAAGAAGCTGAAACCTGTGGGTGTTCCTTCAGTGCTTAAGAAGAGTGTGAATGAGAATTTCGATCACGAAATGCGGAACGCGGTTTCCAGCGATTCCGTTGATTCTAGTGAGTTTCTCAGACAACTAGAGGAGACAGAACTGAACCGAACAATTGCAGAACCGCTTTTAGGCCGCCAGCGGAGTGAGCAGATTCAGAGATACAGGCGGAACAATCCTGATGGTGCGTTCACTATAACTGAGCCTTGGAGTCCGTAGAAATACAAGTTGAGACGTATAATGGTAGGTTTTAGTGGGTTTGCTGGTTGAGTGGAAATAGAAAATATGCTCGATATCTCTGATAAATGGGCAATGAATTTATTCACTGATAGCCCAGCATTAACTTCTTTGATTCTCATAATGTGTGTAAGTATTGGAATTTGCAGTTTTAAACCCAGGATATTGAAATGATACAGAGAATGTATCGAAAAACGCGTCGTACCCATGAAACTCTGCAAGAACTCTTGTTGTTCTTCAAGAACATCAGGCAGTTTCAGATATAATACTTCTCAATCCTGGAGTATAATACCCTCGTTAAAAAACTGTTATACAACTTGATCTATACCCAGAGTCCAAGGCTATGAAATATATCTTCTGCTATTGACTAATTGCATATTCCGAGAACCCTTTCAACCTTTCCTTGGCAACTCTGAGTGAGGAAACTCAGAAAACCCCCCTCAGTACTGTAGTTGAAGCCCTGAACTGTCTACTTCCATCAATAATTGTCATTGAATCATTCATTTCTAATACTAGTCATATGTCGTCTATATCTGGTTTATACAATACAAGAATAAGCAAATATGCAGCTTGATGCTTGAGATATTTCGCTGAATTACTGATTGCTGTAGTAACTGCCCAAAACACACAGCTGAATTGATGTTTGAAATATCAATTAACTGCATTCTAAATCTCTTCTCCAAATCCCCCGGGTATCAATTGAGTACCCTATTTTGAACCCAGAAGACGGTAGGACGTTGGAAAGTAGAAAATATCCTCACAGAAGGGCGCGGAATGACCCGAGACAGCAGGCGTCCACAAACAATAATCGCAACCACATCCGCAATTCCTTTTTGTGTTTCTCCGCTTTCCGCTTTCTCTTTCTGCCTCCCGCTTCCGCTTCCCGCTTCCCGCTCCCCGCTTTTCCATGCACTGTTTATATTTACATATTTCATTTTACTGCCACATCAATACACATAAAATCACAACCAGAAGCCTCCATCTGCTCCACAACTACACTGCAAGCATTTCAACATCCGCTACAACCTTCCGCGGCCGTTTCCTATGCAAAAGCGGTACTTCTACGGTAAAAGTGCCTATAAGACACGCCAAAGTCAGCAGAATCGTCCCCAAAAGGAATATTATTCCCAATACTTTCGCTGCAACTGAATCAAACACTTCGCCAAACTCCAGCAAAGCCGTCGTGACCGTCCCAAGCGGGAAAGTCCCAGCCCACCAGCCTTTCCCGAAGGACTGCCGCCCGCAAGACACAATACATACCACAGCATGGAAGAACCAAAACACTCCATACGACAGTAAAACCATAGAAATAAATAGCGAGCATACAAAGCAAATTGTCCCTACATCCGCTTGATCACGCGATCGGAAAAACGTGTCGGCAAATCGTCCAAGCCGAAATATACCGAAAGCTCCTTGGCCGAGCGGCCCTAACGGCAGAAATCCCGAGAAAGAAGCGGCCTTATCAAGCGGCCCGTCCCGGAAAAGCCGCGCAAGGTACAAAACAAGAATAGCCTGTACCAAAACTTCCCCGAGTGCAAATTCTACAAAGCACAATACCATATGCGAATACTGCATGTGCTGCGGCACCGTCGGCAGCACCACAGTGCCCTCGGAAGCCGTCACCACTAGCGGCACAACCGGCAACAGAAGCTGTGCATTGAGCCGTCGGATATCCGTCCCGCCTCCGGCTACAATGGCATAAGTGCATATTAAAGCACATGAAATAGACAATATAGCATTCAGAATAGCCATAGCATAGCAAAAATTGTCCCAGTGAGGCAGCGAATGACTTCCAACACCATAGTAGTGCGCAGCAGCGTATACCGTATTGCAAATACCCGACAGACCCATCGGATAACATCCCAGGAAAACGATATGCCTCGGATCCCGCAGGAGAGCGGAAAACTGGCGGAAATCAAATGCGAGCCGGAGGAAGAAAAGCAGAGTAACTGCAAATGATAGGAATATCGCAAATCCAAGGTATACAAAGGCTATAATACGCACAGCCGGATAGTCAAGCATTGTAGTGCCGAGTGCGAATATGCATGATGATGAAATACTGGTGCCCATAACCGAAACGAACCATCTGCCGGGTTAGGAGGTTAGTATGATGTTCCGTTAAATATTCTATAAGATATTCCATAAAAAAAAATTGAGGATAATAGAATATTCTCTCTCATTTTATACATACACAGGAGTGAAAGTCTGCGTGAGTTGCCGGCGATTGAAAGTCGCAATCCGCACGGGGATTAGTGAAGCCAATGAGCCTTGAGATTCCTCTAACGACGTTTCCCGGGTCGTTGAGGATCCCTTTCGGGTCGTAAAACAATCCGGGGCAGCATGGCGGGCTGTCCCGTGGAATTGGGCGTCGAATACTGAAGTATCTGCGCTGTTAATAGGCTTTTCCATAGTATCCGTCATTGTTATCGTTGCTAAGCTGCACATCGATGAGTTTCCCGTTGTAGAATGAGAAGAGAATTCAGCCACCGGGCTTGGGGGCTGAAAGTGTGGCTTAAGTACTATTTTCTGACTCTTTTCAGTAAGGCATGATTGCGTGAGGCAATTGTGGCATTTTAGAGTTTCGAGCTTATCCCGATGCAGGTGATATTACTTCCAAACCGTTGAGTCTTCTCGATATCATAGCTCGAGTGTAACAAGGGCAGGGGGGTCAAAAAGTAGATGAATTTAAGGCCGCTCGGAGCACGGTTTCACTACTTTTACTCGCTCTGAAAAAACCGCGCAAATTCTCGTTGTATTCGCTGTACATCGTTGCTGTCTACCCTCAGCTGAGCCACACACCACGAGACTTCAAGGTCACCCAAAACAGAATTTTTTTCGAACCTTAAAATGACACATTGTGGCTCAGCCCATGCCAGCAGCTACGCAGTGCCCACATCTACCGCCACAGGACTTTTCATCTCTGGTAATCTCGGGTAAAAAGCCGTTGCCGAAGCCGTGACGGCACAGGACGGAAAACCCCGAAGGAGGCTCAGCGCAGTGGTACAGATTTCCCAAAGTGTCGGTGGATCACAAATACTTCCGGCTGTCACCTCAAAACCCCGCAAAAGCCGCGAATCAGCTCATTACACCCTTTCCCACCCGACGGAACTCCTATTCAGCCTTCAATTGCCATAATATGTCGGATTCCAAGCCCCCAGCGCCTGTGGCTGAGCCCGCAGTGCCGCCAAATTCGGAAACAGCGCCTTCTGCGCCTCCAGCCGCTCCCACAGCTCCGGCACCTCCGACGGACGCCGCCGGCGTCGCCGCAGTTATAGCTTCCGGCACCAACCCGACTACAGGGAAAAAGCTCACAAATAAAGAGCTCAAAGACCTCAAAAAGCAAGAAAAAGCCCTGAGACGAGCAGCGGCAAAATCTGCCGTCGGAGCTCCCGCTTCCGCTGCCGCGCACCCGGCCCCAGGGCCACAGAACACCGCCGCGCCAGCTGCCGAACAAAAAAGCCGAGCTCCGACCCGTTCTGGACCTTCAGGGAAGAACACTGTGGCGCTTTTCGGTCATCTCGAGCCGCACGTGAGCGTAAAAGCGTCGTCGGGCCAACATGGCGCTGTTGTGCACCCTGAGATTGCCACACTGGCTCTGAAGTTCTCCACATATGAGATAATCGGGTCCCGAGCTCGGTGCAAAGCGATGCTTTCGGCATTTAAGGGATTTATCCGGGACTACACTACGCCACCGGGGACGTCCATTTCGCGTAATCTGACAGCCACGCTGAGCCACCAAATCGACTATTTAAAGACGGCTCGGCCTCTGAGTATCTCAATGGGGAATGCTATCCGATGGCTGAAAAGGGAAATCTCGGTACTGTCTTTAGACCTGACGGAAGAGCAGGCAAAGCAGCTGCTTGCTAGTAAGATTGACGCGTTTGCAAAAGAGAAATTAGACCTTGCTGACGTCATCATTGTAGAATCAACAGCCGATAAGCACATTTCCGATGGTGATATTGTACTCACTTATGGACATTCATCGGTATTAGCGGAAACTTTTGAATATGCGTATAGACAGTTAAACAAACGATTTACTGTAATTGTAGCGGATTCTCGGCCTCTTTTCGAAGGCCGAAGGCTCGTCCGAAGGCTGTCTAAAGCCGGTATCCGATGTATATATGTATTAGTATCGGCACTGCCATCTGTGCTAGATAAAGTAAACACAGTATTCCTCGGAGCACACGGAATCTTCTCTAATGGCCGGCTGTACTCCCGCGTCGGCACGGCAGTTGTGGCGATGGCGGCATCGGCACGGAATATTCCTGTTTTAGTATGTGCCGAAAGCATAAAACTAAGCGATCGTGTAGTACTCGATTCCGTTTCTGTAAACGAACTTGGCGACGCGTCACAGCTTGAGAAAATCTCTAACGAACCACCTGTAAGCCGTAATTCGAGTTTGGAGGCGTTTTTGGCGGGGAAACAAGCGGAAGCTGCGGCAGCCAGTCAACAGACTTCGGGACAGAAAAAGGGGAACCGAGGGGCTAAAGAGGTGGCTCAGCAGGCGGATACTCGGCATTTGCTGCATGGATGGAAAGATATTGAGCATTTGAGTATTTTGAACGTCATGTTCGATCTTACCCCGCCAGATTACATAAAGAAGATTATCACGGAGTTGGGATCTTTGCCTCCAAGCTCGGTGCCGGTGATTCTGCGGGAGTATAAGTCTATTCAGTAGAATGCGGTGTTATTCGCACAATGGGGGTTGCAGTGTAGACAGTAGAAGAAAGAAGATAGAAATAGGAATAGGAAGAATAAAAGAGTTATAAAAGGGTAAGAAAAGCAATAAGAATAAGAAGATTAAGAAGAGCAAGAAGATTAAGAAAATTAAGAAGAGTAAGAAGAGTAAGAACTGCTTAGGCAGTTGGCTGAGTTTTCTGTGATCTTCTCATAGTAATCAGGAATTAAGGATTAAAGGTTACAGTGCCATATCTCTGGTGGTTTGTGCTTAAATCCTCAGCTGGAAGTTCGGGCTAAGAGTGGGATATTTAGTACCTTTCAGATGATTCCTTTAACTATCTTCTTAGACGGTTTTCTACGTTAATTCTATTATAGGACTTCCAGTAAATAATGGTCCTCCTGTAGTGTAATGTATGTGGTGATGATAAATTTCCCAGTATTCGCCCAAATGTATGGTGTGTGGTGTGCCCTGGTTGATCGGTGAAGGTTGTTGCTAATCTGTTGATGACACTCAAATGATTTTCATAGGAAGTGCCAGTAGAATTGGACAGCTCTGCTGGATACTTTTTATACTGTGGACTATATGGGCTTAGCCCTGCATTTCTATTATCCTTCCTATATCTCATGACATATGGTGATGCATTGTGCTACCTCTTGTCCTTTGCTTCCGGTATCTACTTGTTCTATTCATTCTGCTTATTCTGCCTATTCTCTGATGAGATACACATTAGCATTCCCTGAACTCCTTTGGAGTATCAGCTCTTCTCCATGCCTTTCACTCTTATACTCTCTAGCACATCTCTTCAATGAACACTTCTTTCTACCAGGTTTTCCTTCTGTAACACGTATTGAACCTCTCATTTCTACATCATGTAAATGAGAAAACCAAAGGGAATAGTTAAAGAAAAGTACAGAGCAGAACGAAGAAAAAGAAAACGATTCGCGTAATTAATATACTTTCTCTTTTTCTTTTCAGAGTCAAGATTTTGTATGAAAACAGTTTCACTACGAATTAGCAAGTTGTTCAATTTCAAGATTAGCTTACACGGAATAACTATTGGAATGACAACGGAAAGGAATTTTTCCCCACATCTGGAATTAGCAGTGGAAAATGCTGCATATCTGGATTCATTTCAGAGTTTACAGTGGATTTACATCGTAGTTTACTACGGAAGAACCTGTCCTTCAGGTGCAACCTCGTCTAATAACAATTATTCATACCCACATTCAATGTTCTCCATTTTTCACCTTCATCTACATACTCCTGTACTGTTTAATACACATCTGCTACAGACAATCAATTATCTACTTCTATTTCAGTCCCCGGGCTGGCAACGTCCATTTCCACGTCACGAGCCGCTGGTCCGTCGTTCTCTGATTTATCATTGTTTACGTCTCCTGCGCCTCCAGCTTCAGCTTTCCTCGCTGCTAACTGTTCCAAACGTTTCCAGGATTCTTCGTTAATGGTTTTCCTCCTTTCAGCTTCAACAAGAGACTTCTTATACATCATCAAGCACCGATCAAACAACAACTGGTTAGAATCCATAAACAGCTTCAAAGCGTTGAACGCCAAACTGTGAATTGTACGATTCCAGTACCCAGAAGCTGTAGACGGGATTGAAGAGTTTGTACTCACTGGTGTCAACGCCATTGAATCGCCGTCGGCTCCGAGATGTCCCATTCCGTCGAAAGAATCGTCCAACCCTGAAGTACGAGGCTCGGCAGAGGAAATCTCATACAAGGGGGCAAAGATTATCGGCAGAATGATCTCAGTATTATCGGCAATCAACGTAAGGAAGTAATCGTTATTCCAGAAACACAGAACTTTCTCACTGACTTGGAAATGTGGGGAAGCTATACATTTAGCTAACTGCACAAATAATGGGATTTGAATCTTAGCAAACTCCTGTGGTTCCAGTACTTCAAAGGAGTCTTCAATTTCGGATAGAAACATCAACTCCTTCGGGCTATTCGTCTTGGGCCAGTACCTTAGCAACGCCATATACACTTCTTCAGTCATTGCAGGTTCCTTCTCTAGGAACTGCACTACACAGTACGATAATTGCGGTTGATACAGCGAAAGACATTTCGGTTTATGCAGTGGCATCAGCACTTTGCACAGGAAAATCTTGTGTTCCTCTTTCAATGGCAGTGCAAACCCGTTGATAATCGATCCGAGAATCTCCAACAGTTCAGCAATACCGTTAAACCTCTCAGTTTCGTATACAAACTGCAGAAAGACGTTGTTTATAGACTTGCGAATAAAAGACCGCAAAGAAAGAAACTTACCGTATATTCTGTGCAGCGTAGTCTTCAAACAATCCCGTTCTCTCGGATCTTCCGAATCAAATAACTCTAGCAAACTGAGAATAAACCCGTGATCAATGTACTGTTTAGCTACGGTATGATTAAAATCTGGCGACTCAACAAATCGAAGGAAAAACTCGTATACAAGCTCCATATGTGGCCATGCTACTTCCGATACCGGCTCGTCTTCATCCGGGTCGTAAATCTCTCCGATCGGGTTAACCGGAGGCGGGATAGGCCGGAAAAGATTCTTACGGAACATGGCAACCACGTGCGCATACACTTGATCGGTGTAGCTGAACCTATTCAAAGATACAAACTCTACAAGCTGCTGCAGCGTAATTCGCTTTAGTTCTTTCCCTCGGATATCCGAGCTCGGATCAGTGAAATCAAACATAATATTGCACTGATCCACTTTGCGGATAAACAGGTTGATTCTTTCCGTCGGCGGGACGTCTTCAAAAGCCGGAAGTTGCACAAACTCTCGGTGGTTGCTGACTTCGAACCGAGACGAATTGTGGCGTTTCGGAGACCTTACTTTATCGAGATCGGCATCGATATGCAGTCTTTCGAACGAGTGAGAGTTCCGTGGGATTCGGATTTCGTCGGCGATCGTCTCGTCGGGTCCGGCAGCGGCGATCCGGTCGTCTGTGACGTGCAGCCCTGCCACAGACGGCACAGGGTGGTGGAAGGGCGGGTCGGCAGGCTGAGCGGCGGGTCCGGAAGAAGCCGAGACGGAAGCCGAGCCAGAAGCCGAGCCGGAAGAAGCCGGACCGGAAGAAGCCGAGTCGGAGCCGGAAGCGGGATTTGAGGCTTCAGGTTTTTGTGCCGCGTTTGTCGGGTCGGGAGTTACAAGTGTGACGTCGATTTCAGGGTTCGGCAAATTGGAATTCCGTTCGACGGGTTCTGACGGCTGAGCGGGGGCCTGTCGTTCCGGTTCTGTGGCGGAGGAGTGCGGGGACGCGGGTTTCTCCGCTGTGGCTGAGCTGGGAATTGCGGGGGTTGAAGTGGCTGAAATGGCTGAAGCGGCTGAAGTGGCTGAAGCGGCTGAAGTGGCTGAAGCGGCTGAAGCGGCTGAAATGGCTGAGGCTGAAATTGAAGGTCCTGACGCAGCTGAGCCACTAGACGCTGATTTGCCGCTGGAATGGCCCGATCCGGCAGAAGAAGAGCCCGAAGCGGAATTGGTGGCTGACGAAGGTGTTGCAGTGGATGCTGAAGCGGAATTCGATCTCTCCTCTTTCTTACGTGAAGCCGATTTGCTTTCCTGGCCTTTGCTGCGCGACAGCTGGGGAAAAACGTTAGTGCTGAAGAACAGAAATACTTAAAACAAAATGCCTGCCGCTGCTTGGCGTTCCTAACTTACCCGTTGTTTGAATCCTTTCATCATTTTGGCGGATATATGTTATGAATTGTGGCTGAATGAGTTAAAAGAGTAAGAATGTGGCGCAGTGATGTACACTGAGTCCCGCGGGGTATCGGAAAAGCGGGGTATTTAGAGCAGCCCGTTCCGGAGGCGCAGGCGGTGGCTGATAGCTTCCCGTGACGCTTCCGCGATGGATGGCGGGCCGAACAACTGATGCCCTTATGAAGAGTCCAGCGAGGCGGTGCTGGAATGGATCAGAGCTTCGGATTAACCTGGCACAAATGGGGGGTTCGCCGGGACTTGAGACGGGTGCGAATTATTTTGTGGACTGTTTTGATAGCTTTTTGAGTACCTCGGAGTTCATCGGAACATCCGAAACGTTCGGAATCCACGCGTCAGTCCCGCTGGCCCGCAGGCATTCTTCCCTTCCCTAATAAAGAGGCATAGGTGTTCCTGGATGCTCGCGTACATGTGAATGATAGGTGTTGACTATTCTGGGCGGGTGCGTCATAATGTGAGGGCGCCTGCATATACGTGCATGGAGCTTTGCGTCTCACTGTAGAGGGAGGGGAGATGTGAAGTGTAGTGGGATTTTGGATTATGTGATCTGGGATGAGGTAGTGGAAGAAGGTGGTGGAGAAGATAGTGATGATCGTGGTGTAACTTGATTTAGTGAAGTTTGGTGTTGAATATTAGGCTTTTTAATTGGTAGGTAAGGAGACAGATGAGCGGAGACAATCCAATATTGAGCTTTCGTTAGGTAGCAGGGACTTATTAGACACTTGTCGGTGTTCTAATCGTCAAGTCTCCTCCCGGACTTCGCGTATCATCTCGTTCCCGAGGAGCTCGAAAGTGAAAAATGAGTGAAAAATGGGAGAGAAATTTTACCAATGGTATTCATTGTTCCTGTTCAGTTTACAGCAAGATAGCTGGCTAGTAAAATGGTGATCGGTAATCTCGTAACAACTACTAGAATTTATCTGTTCATATCGTGTATTCGTGTATCGTCTATATGGTCTTCTCTATGATCTATATGTAGTCAGGTATGTCTAATAAGTGCTCAGTGATAACCTCTTAGCACGCGTCGATATGATGATTTCTTGCCCGATTTGCAAACTTCCAAGGTGCCACAGGCACCTCTGCGGAATAAACCAAGAACCGCTACACTGATCGACGCCACGCTGAGCTTTCAAACACACAGCTGGAACCCCTGCTAACAATTTTTTCAGGTATCTCTGTTTGTAGCTTTCGTATCGCTTTCTTCCATCATTTTTCTATAGAAATAGACAGTGGCGCTTTCTGGTCAGCTGGCAGCTTTTCCGATGGATCTTCTGACTCCTTGGAAGCGTTCTGTGAGTGCTGAGCTGCCAGCTGCAAAGCCGCTTTGTTATTCTGATAACTGAGAAATGTATTCCACACTGTAGCAGTCGCATTCACTACTAACAGCCGATATTTCAACGGCACAAACCCAAAATTTACAAATTGAACTGCCGGCCATAACATCCAATCCGCCAACACAGTCGTACCGTAATTGTCCCGCAGTTTCTTCCAAATACTGGCGCGATCCCGTTGTTCCAGTACACTCATAACCACGAAGTAACACCCCACAGCCACTGGCGCAAAAACGCACTGATCAACGGTTATACGGAAAAACAGATCAGACCATCGCATGTTCTCTGATCCGTCGGGACGCCGAGGCAGCCGAGTCCCGAATGGCCAATTCACTTTGTGAATAATTTTATACCAGTTGTATCCCAGGCACAGAAAAAAAAATCCACCGTAAACAATAGCCCGAGCGGAACGGTAAATGTCTAATTCAGGTCCTTCAGGCCCGAAAAAACGCACATAACGTGAAGGAACTCCATCGGCTTCAGCGAGGCTTCGCGGTTTCGGGAAACAAGTCTGAGCAATGAGATCGCCTGTACTGCAAAGAATCTGTAAAGTTAGCTAAGTTCCCTCCACAGACTGTACTGTTCCATGAGTTGTTCCGGAAGGAATAATCCTGCGAAATCAAGTAAATACGTACTCCTGAGGCAATTCCGTTGGCCAGAAGTGGCCGAACCTGAAGCTGATGAATGTACCACTTGAATAGCGAAGCCATGGAAGGATGAGGGGCGCGAGCGGAAATCCGAAAAAGCGGACTTTTAATAAGAACGAATATGAAGAATATTGGGAAATAAAAACCAAGGAATCAACCACATTGTAGTCAGATAGTAGAATTGTCAAGCAGAAATCCCGAAACTTTCTGATTGCCGATATCCCGAGACTCGGTAAAGATCTTACCTGTTTGGGAGATGAGACGTGACGGTGCGGGAATACAAAGCGAGACGTGATGTGCTGATAGGTGATAAGATACGATAGAAGAGAGAGGAGAAAGGAGAGGAGATGAAGCTATAAATGAGAGAAAGGAGTTGAAAATGGTGATATTTCGGGTAATTGAGAGATATATAATGTAGATGATTGAGTTAGGCAGCAGGAAAGTGTGTAGAATAGTGAATTTCTTGATGGGAAATATCTCAGCTCTCGGGTATTCTTCTCTAGCAAGGACAGCCTAGCTGGCTGAATGACTAAATGATAGATTTACCAGTCTAGCGGGGTTCAGTGTCGGTCTGAGGGGTTCACAGAGAATCAGATTGGCTTGTTCTATGCTTTGTTAGTGCGTATATCCTGTTATATGGATTTAGGAGTCATTCTGGCAGCGAAAAAGTATAGTTCTCCCATAATTGGAAAGCTCTGTTGGAAAGATTGAAGTTCAAAGAGATCTAACAAAATACGAATTACATCATATCGTATTTCTCATAGGTTAAGGGGAAAGAATATTCATACGATTCTGTGTTGATTCCTCGGAGGAGTTGCTTTGTATGTGAAAGCTTCCGATGTAGTCTTTGACTGAAGTTCTTGGATATCCTCAATTATCAAGCCACTTTCAGCACCAGGGATTAATTAGACTGTGTAGTTTCCAGTTTCTAATAGCTTCAAACGTTCCATAATATGAGGCTTTTGCTCCTAGTTTGTCAGTAATGCATTTTAGTCAGTTATTCGCGCTCATTCGCGTCTTCCACCTCTGTTATAACCAAGCCTTCTCATCATTGTTAGAACGTGTAAATCAAATACAACACAAACTATATGAAAAATACGAATCTAGCATTTAACTGACAAATTCACAGTTAAATTCCCTCTGAATTTCTCCACTCTTTCCTACATTCCCATCTTCTCTTTCACCTCCATCCTACGTTCACCGTCCAACAATACAATATAATATAAAACTCAATACCCCGAGGTAATAATACACGTTATACAGTCTGAAAAACAGAAACTACATCAACGGGGCATAGCGAAATTACGCCTTCACAGGCTCAGCTTCAGGCTCAGCTTCAGCTTCAGCTTCCTCTTCTTTGCCCTCCCATTCTTCTTCACCAGGCAACTCAGCTTGCTCTTCCTCTTCGTCTTCGTATTCTCCTTCAATAGATTTACGAATAGACAAAGTAGGCTTAACAACTGCGTGATCCAAAGTCCAAGAAGCCAAGGCTTCTTCTGCGTCAATGATTACTTGCTTAGAAGCTTCATAACCATCATAAGCAGGACGAGTCTCACCAGGAGTCACAGGAGTATCATCCAAGAGTTCCAAAAGAGCTTTACCGTATCCGGCAATCAAAGCCAGCTTTTCAGTGTGCTCACGAATGGAGTCAAACTGATAGTTGAAAGCAGCCTTAAGCTTCTCTCTTGTGATATTAGATAATTGAGCTTCAGCAACCAGGGATTCAGCTTCAGCTCTAACTAATTCCTGTTCTAAAACAGTAATCTTAGGGGAGTTAGGATCCTTGTACTTAAGGTAAGCAATTTGATCAGTAATTTTCTGCTTCCTGTCACGGCTTGGCTGCACAGATGATTCAATATTACGAATAGATTTAAGGGTAATTCTGTACTGATCATATTTATCAATAAACTGATCTTCCAGTTCACCAATTTCGTAAATCAGGACACCAATCTTATCAGTGATATCAGAAACGTCATCGTCGTTCTCTTCTCCCCACAGAGAAAGTTGTTTAGCAACTTCACGACGTTCATTAGCTACAATCTCCATAGATCTCATAACGTTCTTCTCCATTTTAATCAACTGAGCCAATTTTTTAGCCAGTTCAGGGCCGAAAGATCCAGCAGCGGATTTACGGAAAGAATGAGCAATCCCACCTTTCCCGAAGAATCTGCTCTTCGTTGAAGAAGGAGGAGGAGGCGGTGCCTGAAGCTGTGACGCCGTAGGCGCACGGGAAGATCTCAAAGAGTATGTTCTGTGCATTTTAATTATTAATGCTTTAACGGTTTATAATATGGATACCCCGTTCTTTAGTTATTCTTATTCTATTTCTTCTTCGATTTGTTGTTATTTGATATTGGAAAATTCATATTCAGGAAGAAGAAGGTGAGGAATACCATGAAGTCATATACGCGGAGGAGCAATTGACTTGTGGTTGGCCGTGTACGTCACGCGATAAGGTTTTGAGGCAAGTATGGCGCTAAATTGAGCTCACAGTGGTGGAGACATCAAACTTTATTGCCGATGCATGGCCAGCCTGATGACAAAGTTGTCCCTGACATAAAGGAGTCGGGCGGGTTTCACAGGAGTTGTGAGAGAGTATGGGCAGTTGACGGCGGTGTCAGGTGTGTGGGTTTGAATGTATTACTGCTACGTGTTCGGAAGTGGAGTTGGTGAGTTTTTTTTTTACTGGCTAACGGATTGACTTGATGATGTGTACCTGAAGTGTACCTCCACCGAGGATAAACGTTGAACATTCTCTATGTCACAGTGAGTGTTCCCAAGGCGAAGCCACCCACCGTAAATCTCCTGACGGTGTAACTGCAATGTATGACAATGCAAGACTCATGCAGGTGAGACAAAGGCCCATTGCTGTCGCGGATTGTGTTGATGTTGACGCGCAGCCAAGTTTGTAGTTCTCCTGCTGATCATATAATCACGGTATTGGGTAATTCACGCATAGCTGATATGGTAGAGGCGACTTCTACTGTTGATGGTATTGTTATATAGTGGTAGTCCATTATGATAATCCATTTCATGACATGCTCAAACACTGCCCACTCCATGAATGAGTTTTCCTGACCCTCCCCCGACGGGGCTTACGTATACGGTGACAAGGTTTTCAGTACATACACTGCAGTTCCCATTTCGGCGAGATTCTGCCAAATGCGGCCAGACATGTCGCAATCATCACCCTAAGGCGTGACATTTCTGTTATGTGGATGACATGGAGATACAAAGTGATGAGAGACAGCGGAAGAGCCGACGCGGTCCCAATTCCGAGCAGTAGCTATAGTACTGAGTGCTGTGAGTGCAACTGATTAACACTTGATTGCTATACAGGTATATAAGCGGTGGAAATTGAAGATAGTCCGTAGTTGAAATCTGATAATTATGTCGGAGAATGTAGTAATTATTCGCTGCGTCGAAGATTTATCGACCTGAGCAGCTATAGAAATGTATACCGAGATATAAGTAGTTCCGAAATTGTACCGAGGTGAATCTGCCATGACTGCCCAGAAGCATTTCACCCTCCGTCCATGACAAGTCATAGAGCGTTATAGTACAACATACCAGTCCAGTCCAGTACGCTGTATTCACATCCATAGTACGTACTGAGTATTTCCCGAGGCTAATCGGTAATTACTCCCGCTCCGACAATCAGGATCAGTGGCCGAAAGCCGCGTGTGTCCGCTGTTCAATACACGGGATGTCGGAGCTCTTTCCATTGTTAATACAGTTCATTTTCTCTGGTCTTTTCCGAGCATTGTAGTATTTCAGAGTCTGGCAAACTTACCTTAACTCCCTCAATTCCTCAAATCTTCACCTACCATATCTTGTAATAAAACACTCTCTCCAGTACTTCCACGTCACTCTACACCGACTCTCTCTGCACCCGCACGACGGTATTTCCCCTGTTTATATACATACAAATCGATCCCCTTTCCCAGTACTTCTTGAGCGTAGTACGTCACATCCCCAGACGCTTTCAGCTTGATCCCCGTAGCATCCTCGGATTCTCCTGAGTCATCTAAATGCACAGGAGCCTCGCTATCCCCTCCGTCATCCTCCTGCTGTACTTCTACTTCTGCCACGGCATTCCAGTCTACCTCCTTCTTCAGTACTTCATCTCCCGAACCAAATATCTTCCAAGCTTGACTCACACCTGCTGCACGCATTCGACTCCATGCTCGAAACTCTGCTAGCCATTTCCTCGGTACTACAACGCGCACTTCCCATCCTTCCTGAGAGATTGTGAAAGTGTAGTTTGCTCCATCTACTAGCAGTGCTTCCTCGGGAGTTCTGTGCAGTAATTCCAACAGCGGTTCCCGCATAACTTCCAGCAACGTTTTCACAGCTCGCGGGCTGAGCTTCAGTTGACTGGGTGGCTGAATTCGCAGCTCTACTTCTTTGGCTGTGGCTGGAGTGTATAAAGCTAGGTTGATTGCTGCTGCTTGTAGTGCTGGCCGAGCTGTGAAAATGCGAACAGGCAACAGCGCGGAGCCGGCAAGCTCAATATATGTTAGGCTGCTTTGTTAGTAAGAGAACTACGTATCTTCGGGAACATATAACTTACGTTGGAGCCATTATTTCCAAAGCTGGAGAAAACCTGTCAGCAGAATAAGGATAGAATATTAGCCCACAGGTCTAAAGAGTATATAGCAGAGTTCTAAAGCTAGAAAACGGAAACCAGGTGGCCAGTATATATCACAAAGGAACGGTGGTCTAAAAGCTGTAAGAGTAGTGCGTATGACAATCAAGACCTGACAGAAGATGGAAATTTATATGCTGATATACCCTGATATACTGCTCTTAAGGGAGAAGCAAATTTCAACAGTGGCTAATAGCTGTAACTTCAAAGACTCTATTAAGTGGAGATACCAGGAATCACTCAGGAAGTTGTACAAACCAGGAAACCAGTCAGCTTGACGGGAATCTCATCCACAGGCCAATTATCAGCAATAGTGATATAAAGGGACCGTTCGTTCTCGGGTCAGAGGTTCGTAAGTAGGATATATGGTGCGAAATGCGGCGATTCCTGTATTCCCGGGCTCAGATCTTTCACAAATCTTCCAGAATTCACCAAGAGGGGCCCCTTTGACTGTCAGAAAAGTCCTGTCGTTGTAATCCGGCCGTCTTATCGCTCAGTTGCGAATTGGGAGTAGAAAATGCGTAGAGAGGAATACAGGATCAGCCTTGGAATGCGGGTTGATCTGATCAGTAGAATGATAAAAGATATAAGGGAGATAAAGATGGTTATAGTGGGAGATAGCAGTAGTTACGAGGACCCGAGAGTTGATGGGATATAAGGGAAGATAAGATAAGATGAGATGAGATGAGATGATATAATATGAGATATCCCCGAAAAGGTACAGTGAGAAAACCGCTGATTAGTAAATGGATACCTAGGACGAATGAATGGTTAAAATAAAAATTAAACCGGTCTATTATATTGTTCTTTACTTGGATTTTCGTATCAAAGTATTAAATACTGATATTTATTCAAATTTCTACTATTTTATTCAATTCTTCCCTTTCATATGCATTCTAAAATTGAAATTGAGACGTTTGGCTCGACTTTTCAGTCAGAAACCCCGAAATACAGAGGAATAAAACACTATATAGCAGCAAATAACAACAAATACGTAGATTATTTACAATATAATAGGAGTTTAATAATAAAGCTATAGATTTATTATCATGAAGATTTAAACTGTACCTTTACGTTTGATTTTCAAAGATAATCCGTCATCTCACTCGTTTTACTGGCTCCCGAGCCCTCGAACTTCGCGTCTCCCCTCACCACAGGTTCCTCTCGGCATTCTTCTCGGCCTTCGGAAGATCCCATCCCCGAGAACCGAGACAATGAACAATCAGCAGAAATACCCTATGACTACAAGTAATCGTGAATATTGAAAGTTTTAGTAAGCATTTTGGAACTTTTTATTGACTATACATGAATTTATTTCGTATCATATTTTCCAAGAAAGCGTTACATAAGTAGATTTAGAGAACATGAACCAGTGATGAGAGTGGAAAATTGATGTAATAGGAGTGAAAGATCGTACAGGGAGATGTCACGGTACTTTCTTACAGCTTTTTATCCCAGGATTTCTAGTCCAAAGCTCAGAGAGAAGAGAATCCATTTTTCACCTATCAAAAAGCTGATTTACCTATTCACTGGACAGCACAATTCTTCCACTCATCCATTTGCTCATTTCGCAACCTCACCATTCCATTTTTTCTAGTCTTCCTCTCCATTTCTTCCTTCATCTCCGCATCTTTCCAGATAACCCAATCACAACTTCTGCAAGAAGTCAATAGTAACAGATTTGGGTCTCTCAATAGGCAATCCGTAGATTCTATCCCAAATCAACTGGGTCAAAGGTCCCAAAGCACGAGAAACACCGAATGTAACAGTGTAGTAATCAGTGTGCTTAATACCGAAATGATGGAACAGTACCCCTGAAGAAGAATCAACATTAGGGAAAGGATTCTTTGCCTTTCCGTGCTTAGTCAACACATCAGGTGCAATCTGAGAAGTACGGCGAACCAATTGCCATACAGGATCCTGTGAAATGCTCTCATCAGCAGCTGCAAACTCCATCAAAGCATCAAATCTCGGATCAGGCTTACGCAGAACAGCGTGCCCGTATCCTGGGATAACCTGACCAGAAGCCAAGGTATCATTGAGGAATTTACGGATATCTTCATCTCCATAGCCCTCAGGCAGTGATCTCTTCATATTGAGAACAAATCTGAGTGCTTCCTGAGCTGCTAATCCATGCAGAGGTCCAGCCAATCCAAGCAAACCAGCAGAATAAGAAAGATAAGGATCAGAAAGTGCTGAACCAACTAAATGCGTAGTATGTGCACTGACATTGCCTCCTTCGTGGTCTCCGTGCAGAGCAGTGTACAGACGGAATGCATCAATAAATCCAGCTTTATCTTCAAACCCAATCATCCGAGCGTAGTTATAAGAAAGATCCTTTGTAACGTCGATTCCATTCACTAATTCCGATGATTCTGTGTAGGTATGCTGATAGATTTTCGCTGCAATTTGAGGTAATTTAGCGATAAGAGTCAAAGCATCGTCAAAAGTGTACTCCCAGTACTCGTTTTTCCTAATTCCTCTCTGGTATGCCTTGGCAAACTGCGAATCTCTGTTCAAAGCAGCTACAGCAATACCAAACTGAGTCATAGGATGCATATCACGAGGCAGAGAGTCCAAAAGAGCCACAGCATAGTCAGGCAAGTCACCATTCTCAGCTAAATCACGACTCAACTGAGCAACCTGTTCAGCAGTGGGTGCCTTCCCAGTGAGCAGAAACCACAGCATAGATTCTGGCAGCATTTGGCCATTGGCTCCTTCAGCCTTAGGAAGCATTTGCTGGCATTCAGTGATGGTCTTTCCATGGAATCGAATTCCCTCATTAGCGTCTAAATCAGATGCTTGCCATAACAGAGCTTTCAAACCTCTCATTCCTCCGATAACGTTGGCAACAGTGACATCGCCAAGCTTGCGATCAGAGTGTGTGGCTTTCAGCTGTTTGAGGACTTCCAGTCTGGCGGGGATCTCATCGCGAACGGCCTGTTTCAGAGCTGAGGAGATTGTGCGAACACCACGAGGGGTGGACTGGTAGTTTGTTAGTAAGAGTAGGAAAAGGAAGAAAGGGAGGAGGAAGAAGAAAGGGAGGAGGAAGAAGAAAGGGAGGAGGAAGAAGAAAGGGGAAGGAGTTATAGATAACCATGGAACCTGTAGTGATAGAAGAAAGAAGCTGAGGACAGAAGTGACAGGAATGGAGATCCTATAAGGGAACGGAGCTCAACAGCCAAGCCTGATAATCAGGGATTTTATCTTAATATGTAGATATACTCTTAGTATACCTGTGAATACAGCGAACGGTCAGCATTCTACAGCAGAAGCGGTCATACAACGAAGAATCTGATAAGAATGACTGAGTATTCAGTGTTCCTTCTAACAACAGTAGAAAAGAGAGTAAAACCCTCTGCTAATTTGAAAGAGAGATCAAATAGTAAATTTGATCTCCCCAAAATAGAGTCAGATCAGCTCAAACTGCTCAGTGATCTTTCTATCAACTCAATTATACCACCTTCATCACCTTCATCACCTTCACCTGTACAGGAAACTTACCGAAACTTGTCTACGAGCAAACATTGTTGATAACTATAGACGATACGATATACTGGTAATTGGGACTACAATATAATGCAGGGATCAAATTGTACGATAGTAAGTAAGCCGAGGAATCAAATCAGCTTGGTAATAACCGAATCTCCCTGATCGATACAAGAAATCAGAAAACTAAGATACGAGCCTTCTTTCTCTTTCATCTCACGAAACAAAACTTCTATTGATATTTCACATCTGCCGGATAATACATTCTATATATACAACCCGTAGTTAACCGTCGATACAGCGAGTTTCCGTGACTGGAATATCTCTCCTCCGACTCCGAGGTCTCCGCATTTCGAGGGACCTTAGTGGATTTCGCTGTATCCCACGGGAACACTAAATTGGTCGATTATTGCCCTTTTAAGCTAACAATGGGTAGCTCTTCGATCAACGGGAGAGTCATCGGGAAATGGGAGAGAGGTATGAGGGGTGAAAAGGAGCCGTTACAGCGGATGGCGGACGAGTAGGATAGTACGGCATACATGGATAGAGAAGGATTGAACGAATTTCTACAGCAATATGTGATATTCACGGCCTTGATGAATGTCCTATGCGACTCCTGTGGTAATACCAGGGCCGATTCGGCGCAGATAATTAGGAAATAAGCCCTTGAGGGACATCGCCGAGTCGGGCGGATTTTCTGGGGAAATCAACGAAATCGGAAATACGGAGGGGATGAGGTGAATTCCTCGCGCGGGGCATACAGAGCGAGACGGGAGGTTCAAGGAGAGGCGAAAGAGAGAATGGCAGAGCGAAAGACTGGAAAGAAACGCAATAATTGGAGAATATAAAATAGGATACGTTCAGAATTTGGGAGATACATTTCTGTAAGCGAGAAGGCGAGATTTCTGTTGTTTTTAATCGCGGTTTTGGCATTTATCACGGGGATCAGACGCACTCAAGTGAGTGGTCAAAGGACATACGGGAGGAGACGTATTGTCTACCGGTAAATTAAATGCCGACGCCCCACTAAGGAATGAGTGACGTCCGAGTCGGAGCAGCAGGTAAGAACGGCGAGGAACGGAACTTCTACAGCGATGAGCTACAGAGGTGAAAAGAGATTAAGATAGAGTAAAGAACTACAGTGGAAGGATTGTCGTTGATCGGAGTTTATAGAATAATATCTACAGATTGAACAATGGCAACTATGGGAAACTGGACAGTGAAAAACACAGTCTCTCACTCCCTACGGGGCCATAATCTTGAAATGATGGGCTGATATTTAATATTTCACAATTGTCGGTTCAACGGCTCTTACATGCGGTTCGAGCCGCGTCCTCGGATCCATCGGTCTCAGCCGTAGCGTCCAAATCAGGTACCGTTAGAAGAAACCGTTGCAGGTCCGACACGGAGCAGCGACTTAGTTCTGAATGATAACGTGATCGCTCACTTCATACCCCGGAATCTGCTCTATAGAGAAAGACTTGAGAGTTGTTGTTCATTTAGTAGACTTTTTTTCCCAGTAAATGCTCATCAGATCACTCTGCTATTGCTCTTGTTCCTGTTGTGCCGAGAGTCGTCTCAAGCTGAGAATTCGGGACTGTGATATCGTTACGCTGAGCCCAGATCAACTCAACGTCCCTCATACACTATCGACAACCATCAAGCCCAAAGAAACCGGCCATCTCCTGATTAATTTCCACATCATAGCCCATCCTTCCATCTCGCCGTTCCGTCGTTGCCCGTTGATCCTCCGATACATAGGAAGTAATGTATTTCAGATTACGTCATCCCAAACAACCATTCTCCTCAATGTTACCAACGCTCCCAAACGGGAAAGCAAACCATGCAATTAACGCGACGCGCGCACAGCAAGTTCTTTGAATTCACCGACATACTCTACATTCTGCACTACAACCAGCATAGAAACATCAATAGAATCTTATAATGCCTCCCGCACACCCCCAGTTGTTCAATTCGCCTTGAGAATTCGCCTTTCCCGTCGGGGGTTTCGCTGTCCGAACCCCCCCGACGCGTCTGGATAGGGTAAGCGTTAAACCTTCCGGACAGGTAGTTGTCTCTTATCTCTACCGTCAGTCACCACTACTGCCATCCCCGTTACTTCTTTTTCCGCGTTTTTAAGCGCTAAACCAACCCGCTACTTTGTTCTTTTCATACTATTTGCCGATTTTATTTCTTTTCCACGTCTCTTCTACTGCTTTCCCATCCCCATAGTTCAGCCCAGACCACTCCCAGATACTCTCACACATTCGGACACATCATAATGTCCGGAACCCCATGCACACTCATGCATATCTCCTGCACAGTTCCCGCGTTTGCTTCGCTTCACTATGTACATGCATATGCGTCCTCATGCACACCCGCATATCCTTAATCCAAACACAAATTTCCACCGCGCCGCCAAATCGCCCATTTCTTCTCCCGTATTCCGAACGCGCTATATTTGATCCACTTATCTCGGCTCATCCGCTGCTTTATACTGCATCCCCAACGGCCCGCAGCTTCGGTATTTTTTCACCGGAACGCCGAGCAGTTCAGCCGATCAGGAGTACAAATACGAAAAACCATGCCTTCGCAGTTTGAACCAGGCGTGAAATGCTGGTACCCGGATAGCCAACTCGGCTGGGTTGGCGTAACCGTCACTTCCGTTACCCCAAAGGACGAGAAATACGAAGTGCGTCTGCAGCGGGACGACGCCGAAGACGACGCAGATCCCATAGTAGTTGTTGCCACCGCACTGGACGAATCGGACTCGGCTTTACCGCCTTTGCGCAATCCTCCACTATTAGAAGCTCCAGAAGACTTAACAAACCTGTCATACCTCAATGAACCGGCAGTTCTCAATGCTATCCGTATGCGGTACTCTCGGTTGAATATCTATACGTATTCTGGTATTGTGCTTATTGCTGTTAATCCATTCCAGCGCGTTGATCATTTATATTCATATGATATTATTCAAACATACTCTCGTACTACGCGTGCTGAGCAGGAACCTCATTTGTTTGCTATTGCTAACGAAGCGTACACTGCCATGACGCGGGACGAGAAAAACCAAACTGTAATTGTATCAGGAGAATCTGGTGCTGGTAAAACTGTAAGCGCAAAGTATATTATGCGATATCTCGCATCCGTAGACCCTCAAAATGAATCATTTGCTGGTGGATTCTCAGCCCCAGCTGCTTTGCAGTCCCGTGGACACCCCATGTCGAAAGTTGAGCAGCAAATCCTTGCTACTAACCCGATTATGGAATCCTTTGGTAATGCTAAAACTACGAGAAATGATAATTCTTCTAGATTTGGTAAATACTTGGAAATCCTATTTGATAGCCAAAGAGCAATCATTGGTGCCCGAATCCGTACATACCTATTAGAAAGGTCTCGTATTGTATTCCAACCAGCCACAGAACGTAATTACCATATCTTCTATCAACTCTGTGCTGGGTTACCTGAATCTGATCGTACTGAGTTGCATTTAAAACCTGCAACAGAGTTTTTCTACCTTAACCAAGGAGGGGACATCACTGTAGCTGGCATAGACGATGCGGAAGAGTTTGCTGCTACCCGTAGTGCTTTAGAACTTATTGGCGTTGGGTCTGAGAAGCAAATGGCTATTTTCCGTATTTTATCAGGTATTCTACATATTGGGAACATTGTTTTGGCCCCAACGCGGAACGATGCCGTACTCAGCGCGGAAGAACCGAGCTTAGTGACAGCCTGTGAGCTGTTAGGGCTCGATCCGGCTATGTTTTCTAAATGGATTGTGAAGAAACAGATAACTACTCGATCTGAGAAGATTGTTTCCTCATTGAATCATCGTCAGGCAGTCGTTGCTAGAGATTCTGTAGCTAAATTTATATATGCGTGTCTGTTTGACTGGCTTGTGCGGTATATAAACGATGATTTGTGCCCGCCAGACGTTGCAGAAGCTGCTAAATCGTTTATAGGTGTACTGGATATCTACGGATTTGAACATTTCGAAAAGAATTCATTCGAACAATTCTGCATTAACTACGCTAACGAGAAATTACAACAGGAGTTCAACCGACACGTATTCAAACTAGAACAGGAAGAATACGTACGGGAAGAGATTGAATGGCAGTTCATCAGTTTCTCAGATAATCAGCCGTGTATCGACTTGATTGAAGGGAAAATCGGCATCCTGTCGTTGCTGGACGAGGAATCTCGATTGCCCGCTGGTTCAGATGATTCCTGGATAACGAAATTGTACGCTTCACTGGCTAAACCGCCCACAGATAAAGTATTCCGTAAACCACGCTTTGGCCAAACTAAATTCGTAGTAGCCCACTATGCTTTAGACGTAACTTACGATTCAGAAGGGTTTATCGAGAAGAATCGCGATACAGTTTCTGAGGGTCAACTGGAAACGCTGCGTTCTTCTACGAATGAGTTGCTATTGGAAATGCTGGATGTAGGGCTCGGCGCTGGGGAACCTCAGCCTGAACAAGCTCGTCCCGGTGCCCGAGGAGGTAAGAAAAAACCAACTTTGGGATCGATTTTCAAATCTTCTTTAGGGTCTTTAATGCAGACCATCAATTCTACTAATGCTCACTATATTCGTTGTATTAAACCGAATGAGCAGAAAGCAGCTTGGGAATTCGATCCCTTGATGGTTTTAGCTCAATTAAGAGCTTGCGGAGTATTAGAAACTATTCGCATCTCCTGTGCTGGGTTCCCAACTCGTTGGACCTATGAAGAATTCGCTGAACGGTATTATATGCTTATCCATTCATCTCTATGGGCTCCTGACTATAAATCCCGCTGTAATAACATTCTGCAAGCCACTGTAGAAGATTCCTCTCGGTATCAGCTCGGTAACTCGAAAATCTTCTTCAAAGCCGGTATGCTGGCTTATCTAGAAGGTCTCAGAGCTCGTAGGGTTCACGAATGCGCCGTGCTGATCCAGAAAAATCTCCGACGGCTGTATTACCGTAGGAAGTACCTTGCGGCTCGGGCCGCAGTTGTAGCACTGCAAACAGCGGCTCGTGGGTACGCAGCGCGGGCACGAATACAGAGAGAACGTGAAACGCGGGCTGCAGTGTTACTGCAAGCCGGTGCCCGCGGGTTCCTTGTGCGCCGCCGAATGGCGCACAGTGTGGCTGCCGTTGTGGCTGTGCAAGCAGTGGCTCGTGGCCGATTAGTACGGTTAGCGTTGAGAGAGCGGTTACTGCGCCTCGCTGCGGTGGCGATTCAAACCGCGTGGCGCAGTAAAGCAGCTCGGCAACAACTAAGTCGTACTTTATGGGCCGCTGTGTACGTCCAATGCTGTCTACGACGGAAAATGGCTGTACGGGAGCTGCGGAAGCTAAAAGTGGAAGCCCGAAGCGTGAATCATTTCAAAGAAATATCTGGACGACTGGAAAATAAAGTAGTAGAGTTGACACAAACATTGACAGCTAAAACGACAGCTAATAAAGCTCTTCAGGCGGAAATAGAGGAGCTGCGGGCTGCTGTGGCTGCTGGAGCCACAGCTCGGGAAACTCTGGCTACGAGGGAGGCTGAATTTACCGAGGAAAGGGATAATTTAAAGGCTGCACACGTGGCAGAGCTGGCCGAACTGCAATCGGCAATTGAAGCCCGAGACGCGGAGAAAGCCGAATTGGAGGCTAAACTGGCGGAATTGGAAGCCGGACGTGCGGAACAGGAGGCGCAACTGGCTACAGTGGCAGAGGAACTCGCCGAAGCTCGGAAACAATTAGAAGAGGAGAAAACCGCTCAAGGATCTTTACAACAGATGGTGGCGGATCTGAAGACGGAGATAGCTAGTCTGAACTCTGAGCTGACAGCTGCGAAAGCCGCTGCAGCATTGGGTGTGGCTGCAGGTGTAGGAGGTGCCGGTGGCGCAGCTGCTAGTGCTGCGGCGTTTGCCGGATCCCCACGGGGCCGTGGAATGCGGCGGAGTTTATCTCCTGGTGGCGCAGCAGTTTTAAACGGGTCACCAAGACCTGTGTCTGTGTCAGGAGTTGAATCTGTGGCTAACCGAGCTATTGAAGCTAACCGTGGGTTGGATTCTAAGCTTATTGACGACGAACTGCTTGCACTGTTGTGTAATGAACAGCTGCATGCTGAAGTAGTAGACGGGCTGATCAAAGGGCTGAAGATACCTCCTAGTAGTATTGCTTCTAAATTCCAAGACAAGGAGGTTCTTTTCCCGGCCCGGGCGATGATTATAATACTGTCAGATATGTGGAGACTTGGATTAATTCACGAATCTGAATTATTTCTCACTGCAGTATTCCAGGAGATCCAGAATCTGATTATCAACTACAAAGACGAAGATGTTGTAGATCCTGGAGCATTCTGGTTGTCTAATGTGTTTGAAATGTACTCTTTTGTTACTCATGCGCATTCTTTGATAGTTTCTAACAAGCAACTAATCGAGATAATGGGAGATACAGAGTACAAGGAGTACCTGTCGCTGGCAGTGATTGTGAAAGAGGATTTCGAGTCTCTAGGGTATAATGTGTATCACACTTGGCTGAAGAAACTGCGGAAGACTTTGGATAAGATAGCTATTCCTGCGGTGGTTACGTCGCAGTCTTTGCCGGGTTTTGTAACTGGAGATTCTACGTTGAGTTCTGCGCCGCTGATTGGCAAGTTTATGGGCAATCAGCCTGAGATTAAAATGGATAGTTTGCTGTCGTTCTTGAATGCCGTGTATTGGGCGATGCAGAGCTATAAAGTAGAGAAGGAGATTATGAATAGCACGATTGCTGAGCTTATTAGGTACATTGACGTGACGTGTTTCAATGATTTGCTTATCAGACGGAATTTCTTATCGTGGAAACGCGGGCTGCAGTTGAATTACAACGTAACGAGACTGGAGGAATGGTGTAAATCTCATGAAGTTCCTGAGGGAACGTCGTGTCTAACCCATTTATTCCAAGCAGCGAAATTACTTCAACTTAAGAAGACTACGCCAGACGATATTGAAATCATTTACGAGATTTGCTATTCACTGAAACCCAATCAGATTCAAAAACTGATTGCTCAATACCACAATGCGGACTACGAGCCGCCAATAAGTTCTGAAATCTCTCAAATCTTAGCTCAGAAAGTGTTAGATCACAAGGATGAGAGGCTGTTTGAAGATGTGCACGATAATAATCAAGGAGGACCTTTTGATAACGTGAATGTCCGCCAGTTTTATCGTATAGAAGCCTACGTTCCAGCATGGTTGCAGGTGCCTATGGTGAAACGTGTAGCGGAGCTAGTATCGGCTAATGCTTCTGTGCCTGATGAGGCACAAGAGGCTGCCGAGATGTGAAGAGTATATAGAAGATATATTTGCCATAGCTGTGATGTATTATTGTAGGAAGTAGGATGGAGAAAGGGAGAAGAGGGAGAAAGAAGAGGGAAGGAAGGAGGAACAGTAGAAGCTATGAAAAGCTGTATTATTGTAGGAAGTAGGATGGAGAAAGGGAGAAGAGGGAGAAAGAAGAGGGAAGGAAGGAGGAACAGTAGAAGCTATGAAAAGTAAAATATGTTAAGAAGATAAAGAGTGCAGAACGGGAATACAAACTGCAAAGTCCAAAACGAAGCTGAAGAAAGAATCTCTAATTATTACCCCGAGTTCAACCTGTAAATTCAAAGCAAGCAAAACAGAACAGTCTAATCCAACCGAGGCTGCTTTACCGTCTCGTTCTCATTGCCATTGCTTGCGGCCTTTGCTTGCTGATTCCCTTATTTCTGTTCCTTCCAATACCCTTATTTCTGTTCCTTCCAATATAGTCTTTTTTCTTAATATTCTCGTACTATTTTTATTGTTCTTACTATTCGTACTTTTCGTACTATTCTTATTATTCCTACTATTCCTACTATTCTTATTATTCCTACTATTCTTATTATTCATACTATTCCTACTATTCCTACTATTCCTACTATTCCTACTATTCTTATTATTCTTACCCTTCCTGTCCTTACCATCCTTCCTATCCTTCCTATCCTCTTACTACCTACAGCTCTCACAATAAATATTCACTCAGCCATATAAACTATTATCACATACTACACAGCAACACACGGATATACAGTGAACAAGACGAGTTTGTAATTTCCCCCAAGAGACATTCTAGTGCCCACTACTGGTCATTTACGGCAATAAGCGACATTCTCTTCCGATTTTCGTACTACTTGCTACTGCTTCCCCGAATTCCGACTTTCAACTTCCCACTTCCCACTTCCGACTTCCGACTTCCGACTTCCGATATCAGATATCCGCAACCCCGCTTAAGTGAAATGAACCACAATCGGCACGACAATAACCACAATAAGACAAATCACGGCAATAACGAGACAAATTCGCATCTTCATATCTTTCCACCACATTTGCTTGCGAACACGATTAGCACTCCGCCTGAACCCCTGAGCATTCACAGCAAGATTCTCGGCTTTATCCTGAATGGCGTCAATCCGTTCCCCACGTTCAGCTACTTTATTAATGTTATTCCTCATAACTCCCACTGTATCATCGATTTGCTGTTAATGTTAGTATCACTTATTTATACCGAAACATCGGATATTCGCATCACTGGCGCACAAATTCACAGCCTTCCTATCTCCCACTGTACTTACCGCTTGAATAGCCGCGGGATCGGCTTTGTTAAGCCCAGCTGAAGAGGAAGCCGGCTCATCATTGTATGCCGGAGCATCATAGGGGTCATAAGGCACAGCAGAAGACATTTTTATGCTGTTTAAATTGCTTGATTTGCTTTGCAAGTTATACCAAAGCTCCGTGCAAGTAAGATAGTACGATAGAGCAACGAGTTCGGTTCAAAAGGCAACTATCGGAGGTTCTACGGCGGATCGGAGTTGGCACGGCATCGATAAATCGCCGTTGCCCGCGCAGTTCACATGGCATGAAATAGCGGGAAGGGGCTTGCGGGGGGTGTGCGCGAGACACTCAGCCACTCTTGGTTATACGCAAGAAAGGCAAGAGGAGACGCAGGGTCGGGAGGCGCAGGGCGCGGGCGAAGGCGGAGGCGCAGGCAGTGCTGGGAAGGCGATGAGGTTGAGTGTAACAGGGAGATGAGTAAAGAGATAGGTAATCAGCTGGGTGGATACTGGTTAGGCTTAACGGATTTTCCCTTGGTTTATTGGAACAGGAACAGAGGTACTCGTTGTTGTCTTGTGGTTTCGTCTCCTTGGGGTGGTGAGCTAGTCGGTGGCTGATCTGTTACGTACACTTGGTACGCTTGATATTTTTTTGCCTCAAATTGGTAATCGCCAAACATTGAATGTGGCTGATCGGTATAATGTATTTATGATGACGTAATCAGATATATTATTGGATTATATAATCAAATTATTGGATTACGTAACCACATATATGGATCTTAAGCGATAAATTCGCGTATCCGATATCGGAGCTTCTCGGACTATTTCGGCTCATATCGGTTCATTTCGGCTTCTTTCAGATCATCTCGGAAGCCGCCAATAACACCAGCGGATCTCAAAAGGTTCCGGCGAGCCGCGGAATGCACTGTCTGCCTCTGCCTTGAAGTTGGGTAGCTCCATGGCTGGAAACTCCCTGGCCCTCCGGGAGTGGGTGGTTATACTGCTGTTGATCTTTGGTGGTTGTTGCTCGAATGTCTTCACTCTAGAGAAGCTGGTGGTTCGCTGGCCCAAAGCTGGGAACCTCATTACTTTTATACAGTTTTTATTTGTATCAGCGGAAGGTCTGTGCCATTTTTTCTCTCCTTCTACGTTGTCTTTGCGTCCCCGAGCTGTGCCTTTAAGCCGATACTGCGCCACAGTTGTGCTATTCTTTTTCGTCAATACCGCGAATAACTATGTGTGGCGCTATAATATATCTGTGCCAGCGCATATAATATTCCGATCCTGTGGCACTGTGACGACTATGATTGTTGGCTACTGCGCTGGTAAGAGGTATTCCGTTTCACAAGTTATACCTGCGGTTATTCTGTCCATTGGGGTGATTTGCGCCACAATTTCTAATTCTCCGAGCCGCCCTGAGGCGTGTGCTGTTTGTGACGATGATATTTTGCCGAGCCAGCCCGAGAAGAAGTTAGCGGCAGCTCCGTTTGGAATCCCAGAGCGATTATTTGGTATTCTCCTACTGCTAATTGCTGCTATCGTTTCGGCTATAATGTCAATATACACAGAAAACACTTTTAAAAAATACGGCAAAAACTGGAGGGAGAACCTTTTTTATTCTCATTTGCTTGCTTTGCCCCTTTTCTACGGTATGCGGGATTCCATTTCCGATACGTTCCGTCAGATTGTAGCTTCTGAGCCGACAGTAGAAGTAATGGGGACCGCCGTACCGGTGATGTTAGGGTATCTCCTGCTGAATGGACTGACACAGTATGTATGTACGCTGGGTGTGAATAGACTAGCGGGAAACACTACGGCACTGACAGTTACTATCACGCTTAATGTAAGGAAGTTCGTTTCTCTGTTACTGTCTATATGGCTTTTTGGCAATAAGCTGACTACCGGAACTGTTGTCGGCACTTCTTTGGTGTTTGGCAGTGCCCTGATGTACGGCTATGCGAGCAGGCAGCTCAGTGCTGCGAAGTCTGAGCCACCCGAGGATCCGAAACTTGCCGATTCCGTCTCGGGAGTGTCCACTGGGGTGAATTTGAAGAAATAGCTGTATATACTGCACGTAGAGTTTAATTAGAGATAATATAGCTTCTAGGAATTAGTAGAGACGCATCAGGATAATTATAAACGCGGGTTGGCATGCTGCCGAGCCTCCTGATCAACGGGATATCCGCCTCGGGTTTTAATCCCGATCCCGATAACGTAATCCATAAATATTGCCAGCAACTTCATATCTCACCTCAAGACAAAGTGAGACGCGATGTCCAGCTACGCGTAATTCACAAATCAACACGCGTCTCGCCGAAAGTCGGCTCGGCATATCCGACGTTCGCTGAAACGGCTTGATTTCCTCCTAAATCACTCTTTATAACCGGAAGATTATACGTCACGACTATCGGGCGAATTCCTCCCACCCGGAAGGCCAATCCGCCCCTTTCTGCTCTCTCTGCGGCCTCTTCCGACCCGACCCGTTCCTACCCGCTTTCCCCCCTCGGGACCGCCACAAAAGGCAGGATGCCCGACTTCACATCCGTCCCGAAGTTCCACTTCCACTTCCAGATCCCTGATGACTGGCTGACCATCCAGAACTTCGCTAACCTCACGGTTATGCTGTCTCCTGTAACTTCCTATGGTGGGACTATCATCTCAATTGTTCGGCATAAATCTCTCGGGGATTATTCCCCGGATATCTCCGGCATTATGATTCTATCCTGCATTCTCCGTGTTTTCTACTACAGCTACCATCCTTACGAGAAAGCTCTGCTGCATCAGTCTATAGTAATGATTCTAGTTCACTGCTTACTGCTGTACGTTGCATTGAAATATCGGCCTCCTCACCGCGATACTCCCCATGAGAAAGTGCATTTAAACCTGCGGCTTCCTGCAGCAGGCGGCTCGGGGATTCCGTCGCGGCGTCGTCTGGGAGCGGCTGGGGGAGTTTCGGCACGTGCTATGGCATTAGCTGTATTTATTGCTCGATATATAGCGCATTTAACACTTATTGTACCTTTCCGAGTGGTTAAATACCTTGTGAAGCTTTTCGATCCACACACGCGACGTCCGGGTGATTTTTGGCAATGGAAAACACCTGGGAAGTATTGGAGTTTCCTTGCACGATACGTTTTCTGTCTTGGAGTTTGTCAAATAACTGTAGCACCGATTTTGCCATTGTACTCAGTTTTAATCGGTAATTTTGGTTTGTGTTTGGAATCTCTGCTCCCGTTGCCGCAAATTCTGCTTTTCCACCGCATTAAAACGTCTCAGGGGTTCCCAGCTTTCCTCATCTTTACGTGGCTTTCCGGTGACTTATCTAAAATCTTATACCTCACATCCGGCATCACACATGAGATCTCTGCTCCGTTTATATGTTTTGGACTTCTCCAGACGTGTTTAGACATCATTGTGGGTTGTCAGTTTGTGTATTATCGGCTTTATCCGTCCGTACCGCTTTCTACGCAACTTCCGAGCCACGAAAAAGGCGGACAGGATTCGGACTACAGTTCCTAGGATAGGAGAGTAAAGTAGAGTAGAGTATAGTATATAGCGTTTATGTTGAATGATCTAAATATATTTACATGAAGGAGCACAGCTCCGTGGTTATGAGATGCAGGGAGATGAGAGGGCGGACAGTTTAATACGCGGTAGGAAGGGTATATAGAAGAGTCTTTGCGAGGCAGGTAGGCAGTAGAGACAGAAAAGTCGGAGATATAGATATTTTGCGATACGCTGAGAAGTTTGAGAGATGTTCGGGCATGTAGGGTAGATAGGAAACTCCGTTGGACTAGGCAGATCCATACAGAACCCTACAGAACTCCAATTTTCATGATTCCCTATAGTTTCGGCTTTTCAATCCAATATAACTCCTACGAGCGATCCCGAATCGGTCAAAACCTGCCAAAAGTTGTCAAAACATACCAAATGCATCTCTCCTCTACACACTATCTCCTTCTCGGTACACAAGTATCCAATGTTCCGATAAATCCCCACTCTATCTCCCAATCCCTCCGCAAACCCCTCCGCCGAAGAGCCGAGACTGCCCAAACCGACCGTCCAACGACCATCTGCCGTCTCGTCAACGGAACTGACACGTAAATTTCTCGGGTTCCGTCATAATACCGTCGTGTTTCATACGTGTCAGTGGTTTGAAGTCTCCGAGATCATCCCGCGCCCCACACTATTCCTCTCACCCTTCGGCATCTCCGTCCTCTTGTGATGCTCCGAAAACCCCCGTAATATGCGCTGCAATTTTGACTGCCGCCGGAGCGACCGGATAAACTTACCATGACTGAAAACTTGTCCATCGGGGGTCAATTCTCTCTCTGCAGCGGCTGCTTCGGCCGCTTCCGAAGGCTCCGCTTCCGGCACGGGTGACTGGCCGCCGTCTGCCACCTCCACAGCTTCTGCTACGGACGCCGCCTCGTCCAATTCTGCCAGTTCCTTTTCCGACAGAATCCCGACATCCTCATTATACGCCACGGCTCTTCTTTTAGCCATAGCGTCTAAATACTTGTAGCGAGCTTTCTCCCGCTGCATGGGCGAAAATCTGGCTAGCACTGTCCAATCGTCTCGCTCGGACTGCGGGAACGGGTATTCGTTTTTCGGTACGGGTTTCCCGTTGATTCTTTGCCGGATTACTATGGTATACCCGAGAACTCGGCTAGCTATTTGGTTATCTAATTCGACTGCTTTCTGCCGAGATTTCAGCCTAGAAAGGATAAATCGGGCTCTTTCGTCACCAATTTCGAGTTCTCTTTTCAATACTTCTTCCGTAAGTTCCTCTCCGTTGTAGGTAAGCGGCTGTGAGATAGCTTGTAGCGCGGCGGCGAGACTGCCTTTCGGTGGTTCAGATTTCGCCGCATTAGCCGCAGTTTCATCTTTGACTTTCGAGCCCAGTGGTTTCTTCCAGTCCATTTTCTCATTCTTTGCGCTCGCTAGTTCCGCCCGGGCCATCTCAATAGCAGCAGCTTCTTCCGATTCCCCGAGATTTTGTACTAAAGCAATCTCTACCGGAGTCATCGGTACCACAAATGCTTCCATATACGTCACGTTTTCAATCTCGGAAACTCTTTTAGTCGTCAGAATCAGTCGGAAAGACTCCTTTTCCAACCCGTGAGTTGCTTTAACGTGGTCCAGGAACTGGCCGAGCAAGCCAACGGACAGCCTGTACTCAGCATCGGCCAGGAAAGTCACCCGCTCCGCCGTCGGCTCTTCCATCACGGCTTCTTTGAGCGGAACGGCCTCGGTTTCCGCTTCCGTTTCGGTTACGCCTTCTGAGTTGCCATTCTCGGCCTTCTCAGTCTTGGCTTCCCGCACCACAGTAGCCCGCAACTTCTCAATGAAGCTAGTTTGCTTTTGTGCATCACCGAAGCCAACCGCGTGTGGCGCAGCAGATGCTTGTTCAGCCTGCAGAGCCTCCGGATCCACGTCGTCCGCGGTTTCAGCCACTTTCACTTCCTCAGCCCATTCCTCTTCGGCCTCTTCCACTTCTTTAGCCCATTCCTCTTCGGCCTCCTTCACTTCCGCATCCGGAGATTTTTCCCCGTTCTCTGATATTTGTGTGGCACTACCGGATTCCCGTTCCGCTTCCGCTTCCGCTTCCGACGCCTCATCAGCCTCCTCTACCGGCGTATTGCCAAAATCCGGTGAAATTTCCCGTGCAGGAACCACCGGCTCGGCCTGCATATCCTGCCACATCCGCCGCGCCAGCGTCTCGGTGTTCCGCCGGCCGAAAAACTCCGGAGTGAACGCCCGCGGAGCCCCATCAGTAAGCTTGACAGCCACAGGCCCCGCCGGCACATTCGCCGACTTCACTTCATCGTCCAGCGGGACGACAGCAGGCACAAACCTGCGCCGCAAAAACTTAGCCCGCAATGACGGCTGAGACATCAAATTTGCGTCAACTCCAATGCCGAATCCGTGCACTATCATGTCCATATCCGCTAGCGGCAGATACTGAAAGCCGAACATCCGCTGTACGTTGTGGTATGCCAGGTAGATGCCGCACATGTGACCGATGCGAGCTTGCAGGCTGTATTTGATCAGCGTTGATCGGCACAGATCAAACATTTCTCTCTCAAAGGACTCGAAAAGTCCCGTACGGCGTCGGATCTCATAGGCTGTGGGTTCAGTGTATTGAATATGATCGAGATCGTATCTCACGGCACACACGGCACGGGTTTTCAAGTCAAAAGTGCCGAAATTAGGCAGTTTCGGATCTCGGCAGTCCAGCTGAGACCGAAGAATGAAAGACCCGGTTTTGGAGTAGTGATAGGCGTCTTCTGTGGCTAATTTAGAGGATTTAGATGATTTAGAGGATTCAGAAGGTTTAGAGGATTCAGAAGTGGAGGCGGAGGTGCCAGAAGATACCGAAATAGTACCCGAATTACCCGTTTCCGTCCCAGCATCCGAATCGGTATTATGCTTACCTTTATTCTCACTCTTCTCATCATTCTCATTCTCATTTTCATCCTTTTCCTTACCTTTGTCGGCATTCTTATAGAACTTGCGGTACTCCGCGTCTTCTAAAGTTAGAAACTTCTCCAGCGAATGGCCCAACAGAGACAGCACAATCTCATGATCAAAAGACCTGTCGTTGTCAATCGCGTGAGTATCAAATTCAGGGTTATAAGAAACAAATACAGAAGCAGGCATTTGATACGCTCTCGTTAAATCAACAAACGGCTCCGGGAAACTAGCGGAAAACAGGTGATCCGTCTTGATAGGTTTGTTTTTCGACAACAGAAGATGCAGTTTGGACAGCACAGACGTCATAGAAGACGTAGACGAATAGTAAGCAGCCCCATGACGTTTTGACAGTTCACCAAGCTTTACGTCTCTTGAAGACGTGACATACGGGCCCAAAGCTTCAAAATCAAAGTTCTCGACCGGCAGAATGTCGTGCAGAGTGTCAGGGAAGTTGAAATGTCCCGTGCGCGGATCCCGGAGAAACTGCGGGCCCGGAGAGTCAAGAACGGCGTTGAGCCCCCTGGCTAGAGTCGGGATGTCCGCTTTCCGGGGGTCGTTTAGCGATTTGTCTTGCACCAGACGGAGTTTCACAGCACAGAATTTCTGAGAGTTCTTTGTGGGTTTTTTCCCCGGTTTATGCCAATTCGGAGTCGGCGCAGAAGCCCAACTTGTCGTACTTTTCGTCCCAGATTTCGTACTCGCTGTTCTGAGGTGCCTCGGCCATCGGGGGGTCACAGAGAGCCTCAGAGCGGGCCTCGGAATCTGTGATGCGACTCGGCACTTTGCGACATACATGACGCTGCTCCGGTGGCTTAGCAAGTGATACCCGAGTGTGATTCGGAGCTGTGGAGTTCGACTTTGGTTGTTCCGAGCATGGATGAATTTTTCACTTATGGTGATAATCATGTGAAAATAACGGTGAAAAGGGCAAAAAAAATTAAAACAGTGGTGAAAAATATAAAAGTAGATGACGTAAGCATATAATATGAAAATTAAAAGGTAGGAGGTGAGACGCCATGTTGTGTCAGGTGTATGGGTGTTGAAAATAGAGTTTGCGTTTAAAATTGACTGATCGTTTTGATTACACAGGAGGAGACGCAAAGTCCCCCCACTACTTTTAGCCTTAAAATTCAGGGGCTCAAAATTATAAAACTCTCAGCCAGAATGCTAAAAACTGCATTTTACTATTTATTACGCTGCCTGGCTGCCTTTATATTTGCTTTTCCCTATAATATGAGGAGCAGAGACTTTTCTGGTGCTGGGAAGTCGTTGCAAATTGTTGGAAATCAGTTGAAAAATCGTTTATATACCTCTAATAGGCTCAGTAGAGTGTTAGTTGAGATAATAGGAGGTTCCCCACTATTTCTCCCGTGCTGAGCCGCTTATTGACGGTTCTGCCGAACTTGTGAAGCCGCAAGTTATACAAGAGGAGTGCGACGCCTTGCTGGTGCCGTCTGAGAGCATTCTGGAAGTTTTTGGCTCAACGGTTGAGTCGTTTGCTGGTATCAGTTGAGAATTGTACTTGTATTTCGTTGTAGGTTCGGCATTTCTATACGCCACCTGTCAACGGATAGTCTGAGCCACAATAGAATTCTGTGGCTTAGATATATCTACGATTGTATCACATCTGTGCCTAACAAATGTCCGGTAAGTACCACATTTAGCCACATTTAGCCACATTTAGCCACAGTTAACCACAGTTACTAACCATATCAGCCTCTTCTCCTTCTCCTTCTACTGCGCCACAACAGCCACAATTACAACCCCGAATGCAGATCAAACCGCGCCCCCAAGTGGCGCCAATAGCGCCGTCTCCTATTGCTCCATCTCCTACTGCTTCCGGAAGCAGTAAAACTCCCCCCAGCGCCACCGGAACTTCTACAAACGAAAATCCCGTGAAAATAGTAACTTCAAAGACTTGGGTGCTCCCGCCGCGCCCGAAACCGGGCCGCAAACCGGCTTCCGATACTCCTGCCACTAAACGGAAAGCACAAAACCGAGCAGCTCAACGAGCGTTCCGTGAAAGGAGGGCAAATCGCGTTGCAGAGTTAGAAGAGAAACTCGCAGACGTTGAGAAAGAACGTGATGATCGCGAAATGCAATTACAACAGACGCTCACCCACGTGACAAGCGAAAACGCGTTTCTGCGTGAATCTCTGCTGGAAATGAGACGCGAAATCGATTTACTGAAGCAATCAACGCTCGGATCGACACCAGCTGCGCCACAGCGGCCAGCTGCGCCCCGCTCGAGCCCCGCAGCGGCTGCCGGAACCCCTGTGGCGCAGCCTGACGGTTTTGTGCTGCAACAGGCGTCTCCAGCGCCTTCCTCGGCGGCTTCTCCGCGTACTGGTTCGGGTAATGCGGCGGCTGCTTCTGCGGATGCTTGTGGGATTTGTGTAAAAGATGATTGTTTGTGTGAGGAAATTGGGATTAAGCCAGTTTCTGTGGAGCCGAGTGTGCCGAGTGTTCCGAGTGTGCCGATTGCGTCATTTGCACCAATGGAAGCTGTTCCGTTGCCTCGGAAGCGGAAACTTTCTTCGGAAGCTATGGAGATTGATTTCACTGCTAAGTTTGCTCGGAGCAGCGGGAACGGAAACGGAAACGGAAACGGAAACGGAAGCGGAAACGGAGAACGAAAGAAACTCCCGCCTGCTTTACAGCCAAGGGGCCGCACAGGACTTGCAGGATACGCACGGCACGGCTCGCTGTCGATGCTGGCAGAGGAAGCAATCGCCGGTTCGCCGAAATTAGCCGTGCCGGAAGCTGCGGACGGAGGAGTTTCGGGAGACACGGCGGAAGAGCCGGTGGATTCCTGCGGGTTTTGTTCCGATGATACTCCGTGTGTATGCCGAGAAGCTGCGAAAGCGAAAGGCGAACAGCCTCCGCGGCGTCCGAGTTCTGTCGCGTCTTTGCCGCCGATTCTCGGTCCGTTTGGAGTTCAGCCGAGCCGACAGCAGTCGTTTGAAAGAGCCACAAAATTACCAGTATTCCATCCCGGCCCAACAAAGGAAGTTCCCCCGGCTTCGGCTTCGGCTTCGGTTTCGGCATCGACTTCCGGATGCACAGGCAATCCTGGAACGTGCGCGCAGTGTCAGAAAGACCCGATGTCGACGCTTTTCTGTGCTACGTTGGCTTCTCGGCTTGAACACGAGACGGAAGAGCCGGCAAAGCCTTCGGAGACAACACAAACACAAACACAAACACAAACGTCGAGGCGGAATTCCGAGCTTCTGACTACGTCTACTACGCCGATCACAGACGCTGTTCCGACTTCTGGGTCCGGCGTGTTTATTCCGTGTGCTGATGCGTATAAGACGCTTTCTCGGCATGCGAAGTTTTCTGCTGTGGATCTCGGGACGATTGTGCAGAAGCTGAATACTCGGGGGATGGAAGTGGAAGTGCAGAGTGTGGCAAATGTGCTTAGGGAACTGGATAGGAGGTTGTATAATTAGTGTAAGGTTATGGTATTAGGATTATAGGAGTTAGACGTAGGAAGAGGGGAGAGGAGAGGGAGAGGAGAGATAATAAGGAATAAGGAATAAGGAATAAGGAATAAGGAATAAGGAGTAAGGAATATGGAATATGGAATGTGGGATAATAATAAAGAATAAGAATAAGGAATAATAGGGAAAATCATAAATTGAGAACGCCTAAGAGATGTTACATTGTCGATATGACATATTCTTCTGAGTGAAATACCTCATATATATCTATCAATCTTTCCTGCCTTCTTGTTCTTATCATAGCCCCAGCTAGTAGCTGAAGTAAATGAGAACTTTCTAATGAAAAACTCGAGCTGTTCCAGTCAAAGATGAGACTCATAAGAAAGCCGAACTCCAAAGAGCACTCATTCAACTGCGACTACTGAGAAGAACAATTCGTTACAAAGATGTCAAAGTACAATCACTGATATTATCACTCGTACTATATAAACGGACGAAAAAGCGTATGAAGAACGTGATTATTAATAGGAACTAGACTGGAATTCACTTAAAAATACCAAGATTAAAACAGAGAAGCATCCGACATGATATCCACATCCAAATCGTTCTTCCTACTGACGGAATATATCAACTGATCCTTACAGTAAACCGGCTAACATTACTAAATTGTATTCCACCTTTTTCACCACAATTTACTTAAGAACTAGCATATACTTAACAGCGACTCACTCCAGACATTCCAATTTTACCCTTCGTGCGTCACTTTCGTCAACCGAGCCGAGCCGAGCCGAGCCGTCATCGATTACTTCAATCCACGCGCCTTTCGATCTACATCTCAATCCAAACTCTTCCTAAAACACTCTACAGCCAAAACAGAAGCCACCCTACATACATCCGATAAACCGATTTCCACTCCCGCCTCACCATATCCACCTCACCACACCCGCCGTCCCGTTCCGAGCTCATCGGCGTTTTCACGTCTCCTCCCGAGGTATCCACCGCCTTCCCCCCTTCCGGAATGAGACTCCAAGTGAACCACCTCTTCAGAGCCCCCACATGAGACACTCAAATTTTTCCGCATCCGAAATTTCGGCATTTGAAAACAATTCTCGGCTCAATCTCGGATGTATTCTGCCACAATAACACTGCCAGGAACTCCCACTGCATCACAATTACACTGCCAAGCACAAAATGGACACCCGCACTCTCGGAATTCTCGGCGGCGGCCAACTGGGCCGAATGTTCGTAGAAGCCGCTCACAGATTGAATGTGAAAACTGTTGTTTTAGACGGTGAAAATGCACCAGCCAAGCAAATTAACGCTCTCTCCGAGCACGTGAACGGCTCGTTTGCCGACGCAGCCGCCATCTCCGAACTGGCAGCTCGGTGCGACGTCCTGACAGTCGAAATCGAGCATGTGAACGCTGACCACCTCCTGTCACTCCAAACAGCCACAGGAATCGAAATTCACCCTTCTCCTGCTACTATCAAGACAATCCAGGACAAATTCCTGCAAAAGGAACATCTGCAGCGTCACGGGATCTCCACTGCGCCGTCTCAGGCCGTGGAAAGCTCTGTAGAGGCTATACAAGCTGCCGGTACAGCTATGGGGTACCCATTTATGCTTAAATCTCGTACTATGGCTTATGATGGACGGGGTAACTTTGTGGTTGATTCTGCCAGTTCTGCGGCCCGCGCGCTGGAATTTCTTGCCGACAGGCCGCTGTATGCCGAGAAATGGGCCCCTTTTACTAAGGAACTCGCTGTGATGGTTGTAAGAAAGAAAGACGGGTCTGTTTTGTCGTATCCGACGGTGGAAACGATTCAGCAGGAGAATATCTGTCATTTGGTGTATGCGCCGGCCCGCGGGGTTGCCGATTCTGTGCGGCAGGCGGCTCAGACGTTAGCCGAGAATGCGGTGAAAAGTTTTAGTGGTGCCGGCATCTTTGGAGTAGAAATGTTCCTTTTGCCGGATGGAGAGCTTTTAGTGAACGAAATCGCTCCTCGGCCGCACAATTCGGGTCACTACACTATCGATGCATGTGTTTCTTCTCAGTTTGATGCTCATATCCGAGCTGTTATGGGTTTGCCGTTGCCTGGTGGCGCAGCTCGGTTAGCAACTCCACAAACTAATGCTATTATGCTAAATATTATCGGCGGAACGGAACCTGGCTCGGAATTGGCGTTCTGCCGCCGAGCTTTAGAGACTCCGAACGCGTCTGTGTACCTTTACGGCAAGACCACTCGCCCGAAGCGGAAGATGGGCCACGTGAATATTGTGGCGCCGAGTATGTTTGAAGCGGAGGCAAAGCTCGGATACATTCTCGGGGAAGTTGCTGAGCTGCCTGCGGAAGCGGAGCCCCGGCCTGCGCCGCTTGTCGGAGTTATCATGGGTTCCGATTCGGATTTGCCAGTTATGGCTGCTGCGGCAGAGACTTTAAAGAAGTTCGGCGTTCCATTTGAAGTCACAATTGTGTCTGCGCACCGAACTCCGTTCCGCATGGCGCAGTACGCGTCGGAAGCGGCTGGCAGGGGGCTGAAGGCTATTATTGCCGGCGCAGGTGGCGCAGCACATCTGCCAGGAATGGTGGCGGCTATGACTACTCTTCCTGTGATTGGAGTTCCTGTAAAGGGATCTACACTGGACGGGGTGGACTCTTTGCACTCTATAGTACAGATGCCGCGTGGGGTTCCTGTGGCGACTGTGGCGATTAACAACAGCACAAACGCTGCGCTGCTGGCTGTGAGGTTACTGGGGGCGTTTATGCCTGAATTGTACCGGGAAATGAGCCAGTATATGCAGGGAATGGAGACGGAAGTGCTGGGCAAGGCTGAGAAGTTGGAGCGGATCGGCTATGCTGAGTATTTGGCGAAGAAATAGGTGAATAGGTGAATAATGTATTGGATAAGTTGAGAGATTGTAGGCAGGATGGCCCAATAGGGAGGGAAAAGGGGGATTCGTAGTTTGGATTTGAAGTTTGAGCTCGTAGGTTGGATTTGAACATCCGCAGGTGTCTAGCGGATATGCCGAAGAAACCGGGGAGGTTGTAGTGGAAATACTAGAGGTGCAGGGACTGTAGATGGCTGTTTTATGGCTGTACTGGTGCGGTATACTGCAGTGATACTTCTAAATTTTGGGTTCTAATTCTGGGCTTCCAAATTTCGGGTCTTTGAACGTTTAATCGACTCTGTTGAGAAGCATGGGGCCATATTATATTCCCTTCTATTTGGTTCTATCTCACTGGCACTTCATCCGATATCAATTCCATCCCATTCAATGCCATTCCTTAACTACGATAATCTTTTGATGTTCTGATAATATACAAAAACATTGTAGAGTCCTTTTCGACCTATCAAGCTACTAATTAAGCGATATCACGGGGCAAAGGTGATTCTACTATGAAGAAAATTCGGTATATCATTGCCATTTACTAATAGGGTACTTAGTAGCAGTCCGGCTCGAGCTTCTGTAAGGAACTGCGAAGTGTTTTGAGTTACGAGATGTCGGGACAGTTAACGCGAGAAGATGAGTGATTATTCCTTTAATATCTGTGGCGAGGAATAACTCATTCTTTCTCATTATCTCTCGTTCCTCCATGTTTCTCTCATTTTCTCTCACTCTCTTTCATTTTCTCTCATTCCCCCTTTCTCTCTTTTTCTTCACTCATCCCAATCGTACACTTCTTTCTTTCTCCCATCGTTTCCTACGATACCCTACATATGCCATAATATTATATCATATCAGATCATATCTTTTCCCATCCTTTGTTATCCTATATTATCACATCTTATCTTATCTCATCTTACACCATTTTACCTAACTTATCCCATCTTATTCCTTCATACCCCAATCACATCCTATCCTACATCCTACTAATGCACTGACCCACATTTCAGTACTTGAAATCCTTCCTGGCCAGCAATTCCGCCAATCGACTTTTGAGAGCCTGAAACTGGCGCAAAGGTTTCTCAAAATAAGGATAAGTTACCGAAAATACTTGCACAAACTCCGTAGCCACACTTATCATCGACTGCAACTCTTCAGGATTCAATAACATCTCTTTCAAGTCTGCCATGATATCCGTATCTTCTGGGAACAACCAAGCAGGCAGTTGCCGTCTCACTTGATCCCCCTGAGGACCTGTGCCCCAGCTTTGATACCCTACAGCGTACACTTCACCAGAGACGGAATAAACCTCGGAAAAGTACACAGCCAGAGCTCCGAAGGACGCCAGAGTAGTAGACAGCTGACCTGCCATCGACGTCACAGTCCAGGGATACTGTTGCCACAGGTATCTCCTTTGCCTGAGTTTTTTAGACTCTCGGAGTCTTTCAGTCGGATCTACTATACGTTTATCTACGTCCCGTCTCAGTCTGTCGTCGGAGATAAGTTTGTGCTGCGCCACAGCTCCGTCTAGCCACCATTTCCGTACCGAATCTGTCTCTACGGGAAGCTCCGATGCCGATTCGTAGTTAGTAGGGCCAATTACTATTGGAAACGGATGTAGCTCGTCGCATTTGTAATCTCGTGCTGGTTCCGGTGCGGGTGTTGCTGGACGGGCGGTGCCTGCGTCGGCTTCCGTCTCGGCTTCCACTTCCGCTTCTGCATCGTCGTAGTTGTCGTCTTCATCCGCTTCCGCTTCCGCCTCGGCTTCTGCGTCCCCAGAATCTGTCCGACGCGCATCCGAGCCCCGAGCTCGGGCTAAATGGGCCCGCACTTCTTCGAAATGCTCAAAGTTGAAATCAGGCAGGATAATCAATTCCATAAACCTCATAGTAGCTTCCAGACATTTCCACAGGTACAATTTTTGGAAATCTTTAGCCCGCCGGAAGGCGTCGAGCACAGAAGTAATGGAAACTTCTGTCCAAGTAGTGGATTCCTCAAAAGCCGAGTTTGGGTCCCAAGTGAGGGGCGCCACAGTTGGCCTAAAGGGGAAGAATCCTTGGCATTGTTCTGTGTATAGTAGAATGTGGCTCAGCTCTACTGTGGCGGCAGCTGCTATGAGATTTGCGTCCAGCACTAACACTGCGTCTGGGACGTATTGTGGCCCGGAATTCGGTGCTACCCGGGCCAAAGCTCGCCTATATCGACGCTGAGAAACTCTTTTAATGCGGAACAAAGCAGGGAACTTCTCCTTCTGCCAAACAAGTTCCTCTTCGAATTTCTCAATCACAGGAGTCGATAACATCCGTTCAGTTGAGTTCCGAAGCTCAGACCGAACTGAGGAAATCTCATCCATGATATCTTCGCAAGCTTTGAACGCCACAACTACTAGCGAATCCCCGTAAAACAGACTTTTCCGTGTTTCGGGGACTCCGCCAGCGTCAACGCCTCCTGGATGTCCTACAAATCCTACAGAACCGGTGTACCCTACGGCAGATCCGTGGCCAGCGCCATGGTGATTGAAATGAGCCGAGCCGATCCCCTCAGCGGAGTTCCCGGCTGTTCTACGAGTTGTCAGCCTACGTCGGCCGTCCAGAAGCCGGTGGCTCCGCGACCCAATCATTTTACTCTTATTAACCCCGGAATAATACGATCCGTGGTGTACGCGGGCACTACGAGCACTCATATCAACGCTGTGAGCTACTTTGATATGATCATAGTATACTTTTTCACCCATTCTGTTACCAAATCGAATGTTGGCTTCCATTAGAGCCCACGAGTCGATAGGGAATGCTAGATTGTAGAAGAAATCAGGTAAATCTAGCGGTAGCGGGCCATGAGGTTTCCCTCGTAGTATCCGCAATACTACTTTCACCCGCCATAGCACCCACAGAGATCTTACAAGGTCTTCCTGGTCCTGCAGCTGACGTCGGTTTGCTGACGGGAAGAGTCTTTCCAGTTCCGACCCGGGAGATTCGGCAACGCTGGCACTGCCAGCCGCTGTTCCGGACCCCGTACGAGTTTCCGAGCCGTCTGCAAAGTCAGAACTGAGCGATGATGATACAGGAGTGCGTACAGACGCGTCCATATCCTTTTCTGACATTGTGATGGACGTGTTTGTAGAATAGTTGATGATATTATTGTGGACGTTGATGTTGTTGAGGTAAATGGCTTCAAAATATCTTTTGTTGTCTAATTTAAAGTATTTTACAATAGCAGATGCTCTGCTTAGCAGTCCAAGCATGGCATCGAAATGAGCGGCGAGGCCAAGGCCGATTCCGAAGATTATTAGGGTTTTAACTGCCGCAATATCGGAAACTCCGTTCCAGTGGACTTGAGCTTTGGCTAGCCATTTGTGGATTTCCGTGGCTACAGCTTCTCCAGGGTTCCGCCTTCGGGTTTTGGCTGGCCGAGTTGTAGTGGAGGGCTCCGGTGCTCTTTTAGCTCCGTTTTCGGCTCGGATAGTGTCGGAACTCGGTTCTGTGTCTCCGTCTGTACCGCCAGAAATATGAGGACGAGTTTCCGTTTCCGTGTCTGCTTCCGCTACTGCTTCCGCTTTCTCGGCTTCTTCCGTCTCCAATTCCGGGCTTGACAGTTGAGGCAGATCCGTTTCAACCGCTTTTGTGCCCCCAGATGAGTCCACAAGCGGCATATCCCGCAGAGCTTCCTGATCGGCAATCCGCCGTTGGCCCGCTGCGATCATGTGACCGAAGCAGAGCACAGCATGAGCGAGCGGCGCATCCGAACGGATACAAATTGTATCAAGGAAATCGTTCTTATTCGGGAGTACAAAACAGTTAGGCTGAATACACCGATAGTAGATATCCACAAATCGGTTTATTTCATCCGAGTCCCGAGAAAGACCGTAGAATTCCAGTACGTCAGGGTAAACGTCAAACGGGTTCGGCTTTCGGATAGTACGAGGTCGTCGGCGTCCCGCGCCGAGAGCTGTAAGTGCGCCGAGCGTTCCGAGACGGAACTTCGGTTGTCCCTCTCGGGCTGCCACAGGGATGTTTACAAACGATTTCAGCAATTCCGAGTCATTTTTCCGGGCATCGGGTTCTACGGTTTTACTTTCGGGTTTCCCGCTGGTGCTACTTACTTCCGGTTTTTGTGCCGCAGGAGATTCCGCCCGTTCAACGGGTCCCATGTGCGCCGAGAGGGCGGCTGCCGCACGAGTTTCTCCGCCTACTCTCATACTTGTAGTGAACTCTTCTAATTTTTGCTGCATTGACAGTTGGATTTGCCGCAATTCTGACATTTGCATTTGCATTAATAAAAGCGAATGTTGGAAATCTGAGCTAATTTGATCTGTGGCTGTCTGTCCCGTAGCAGGAGCCGGGCCATTAGACGGCTTCGGAAGCGTCCCAGTAAGGCTCGGAGCGTATAAACGGTTTTGTAAAAAGGGATCTTGGTTTATAAGCTGGAGAACAGTTCCTGGGGAGAGAGCGGCATCCGTAGTATGCGGATAAGGAGACGGAGCGGCATGGAAAGCAGTGCTGGGCCTTCCAGAGACGCTACCGCTTGCCGGTTTCGTGGGGGGAACTTGTAAAGACCCTGGGAGTGGTTGGTGGTTAGCGAGCGGTGAATGTTGATGTGTCGGTCCGGGATTAGACGGCCCGAACTGCAGTGGGGCAAATCGCATGCCGAGACCCCGAGAATATGAACTGGTAGACGGCTCGGATGTACCTAACTTAGTTGGATTGTATTTCAGAGCCGAAAACGGCGGCGCAATGCCGTAGCCAGAGGAACTGCCAGGTCCTGGAGCGGGTAAAACGGTGCCTCCTGTCGGCTGAGACTGTGGCGCAGCCTGAGTATCGGGTTGAGACTCGGCAGAGTTATTCTGCGTAGTAGCGTTACCATTACCGCTTCCTGTACTGAAAGACACCGGCATGGGCATCGGCATCGAGAGAGGACCGAACATGCTCGGCGAAGGACCCGACGGTGTTCCGCCAATAGCGTCCACACCCAGTAGCGGCATATGGCCAATCGGAGGGAGAACCTGACTCCCAGGTACCGGAGCGTTGAGATGGGGTCCAGCAGAAAGTCCCGGGGGTATTAAAGCCGAATCGGGAGCCGAATTGTTTGCCGTTGGGGCCACGGGAGCCGAACCGGCGACTGATTCATCGGAGTTTTCATCTTGAGCGGCAATATTCCCCGTTATTGTGGTTGTTGTTGTTTGTTCATCAAGCGCCGTATTGTTTGTAATATTCGTGTTTGTAGTTGTATTTGTTGTCGTGTTTGTACTTGCATTATTATTATTATTATTATTAGTATTATTATTCGTGTTTGTGTTTGTATTACCGGAATCTTTTGATGTTTTTGTAACATCTTTACCGCGGCGTCGACCACCACGATTACTGCGCACAAATACACATTCTCGGTTGATTATTCGGCAATTAGAACACACAACCGTCGTATCAATAGGGATTCCGCGGGCGTCTACGAGCGGTTCGCCGTCGCACTTGATTTTCTTCTCTCGGCACGACAGGCAAGCTCGGCGGGCGACTTTCCGTTTCTGGTGAGCGGCATCATCGGACATATTCCCATGATGCGCGGGGTCGGAAGCTCCGAGCTGCTGCGGGAGTGGCGGTTGCTGGTTTTGTGGCTGATGTTGAGATGTCAGTAAACTCGGGAATCCGGGAAGAGGACCCGAAGTCCCTGGAGGAGTGAAAGCCGACATGGGCGGCAGCGGAGAAGGCGGCAGCGGAGCGCTGGGGACCCCTTTAGGGCCTGTAAAAGGATAAATGACGACAGACTAGTGGACTAAGCCAAGACTGGGATTCCGCCTTCACACAGAATACTCTGGTGTGGATATTCAAAATTTATACAAATGCGCCGCGAGCAAGTCAAAACACGCATTTGGGCACGCCACAGTGAGTAACGCAGGAGAGCAACTGAACTGGCGTGTAAGTATAGATAGAATAAGCACCCTGATAAGAATCTAGCTTCTAAAATGAAACAATTATGGTGATAAAAGTATTCGTATTTGTAATTTCGGCCTTTTAAACGGTATTAGCCGACTTGAGTGATCTGAGATAGGCAGATAGTGAGTAATAGCTGAAACAGAGCAAAAGAGTGGATCTCGCTGGTCAAAGGAAAACAAATGAGCAGCTTACTACTCAAATTCTTGAACTATTTACAACGCAGCGAGTTTATCGGTATACGCAGCGGAATACGTCTCGGGCGCACTGAAGTATTTCGTTCTACAAGGTAGGGGACGGACGAATTTAATTCCGGACCGACCCGATTCGGGACTCGGAACCGGAATATGAGATTATGTCAACAGGGGAAAGGCAATCATACGATTTATTAAATGATGATTTACGGAATAAAGTGTTTAGATATGAGTTTGGTCCCTTAATTAGGACTTGAAGATCTAAAAGTGGTATTTTGGGAAGTAGAAGCGAACTGCATGAATGAGATGGTGCATTAAAATACGGGATGACGGAGAGAGAAGTCAGAAGAACCTGAAAGAAGCAATAAATGTGAGACATTAAAGAGTGTGGGTGGGAGAAAATGAAGAAAAAAAATATACTCAGTTTGATCTGCGCAGTGGGAGGAAAATAACGAACTATCTATTTACTATGATAGTAATGGAGCCTAAGCTAAATTGAATATTTCCTTGGATCTGCTTAATTCGCTGGAGGAGTCTCCATCATTGGAATTGCACAGTTCCTTCCTGTAAATCTCAGTATATAGGTTAATTTCCTGGACCCACAGTTGTTCCATGAATCCGGCAATTCCGACCCTTTCGTCACTCCATTCAATGAAGCTCACTTGCTTTTTTCGTTCCTGGAAACATCACTATTATCTACAATTCACGTATCGTATCGTTCAGTTCATTCGGAGCGAAAAATCAATCTTTTCATTGAACTACAAGTCTCCTCATGCAAGATTATGCAAGTGCCACTTCGCGTCTCCTTATGGTGAAAATTCTAATTCATCGCCTGGCACTTCGCGTCTCTTCGCGGAGAAATTCCCGTCTATCTTCCGCTCCGGTTCTTCGGCAAGGTGTGTTTATCTTTGTGATCCGCCGTGTATGAAGACGGAGCCGGAAGTACAAAAATTCGGGTTTTATCCACTGTATCACCTGTCTGACTGTTTATTACTCCCGCTATAATCCTCCATTTCGGTGCCATTCTTGTTTGAACTCCTGCTTAGTTGCCGCTTATGAGCAATTAAAGGAGTCCTCTGCCTACCTGCTCCGTTGTGGTCCCTAGACGGTGCAGGTAGCCCTGCAGATTTGTAACCCGGGGACCTTCCAGGCATCTATTGGGGCTGTTTGTACGCGGTGGTCCTGGAGAGGCTGCGTTAACAGTGTTTTGAATGGGAAAATACAGCTGGAAACAAACAAATAGCGAGTTTCAACACAAATGGGTACTCTAACTGATCTCGGAATTTGGAAGCGGTTCGCCTTGTTCCCTCGGCAGGACCAGAATTGCGCTGTTTGTGACGTTCCGACGTGTCCGGCTTGTCCCGAAGGTCAGGTTTGCTCAATTACCTCCCGTACGTGTCTTACGTGTCCTGTGACGTTCTGTGAAGATCTAGACGGAAGTATTGTAACCGGAGTTTCGTCGTCACCTACTGCGTCGAGCACCGTAGAACCTACAAGCTCTGGAGGCACAAATAAAAATGCTATTATAGGCGGAGTTGTAGGCGGAGTTGTCGGGTTGCTGCTGTTACTTGCTGGATTGTATTTTCTGTTAAAATTCCGTCGGAAGCGGACAACGGAGATTCCTATACACCTAGACACAGTAAGACCCGTCGGAGGAGTTGCTGGAACCCCCACGGAAGACACAATCGACAAGACAGATTCGGATAAAATCTCGGTAGCGGAAAGCGAAACTCCGTCGCATATTTTATCTGTGGCTTATGAGCCGAATGTGGTAGTTTCACCGGAGAAACAAGTGGCTACAGCCGCTGTACCGGAATATCCGCCTCCGCGCATGGTTTTCAACCGGGATATCACGCTGGCTATTGCCGAGGAGGACGAGGAAGAAGCCGAAGCCGGATTTGGTTCCGCTACGACGAGTAAATCACATAAGGATACTACGAAGGATGTGGATTTCTCGGAAGAATCCAAAGCGGAAGTACCGACAACTCCGATAGAATCTACAATTCACAAAGCCAGTACTTCCGCTCCACAATTATCTGAAACTCTGAACCAAAGAAGCCCACAAAAGGACATTCCAGTGACATTCGAGATCCTAGACGATCCAACCCCTTAAACAATCCTCTTATTCTCTCCTATTCTCTCCTATTCTCTCCTCTCCTCTCCTCTCCTCTCCTACATCTACAAATCCCTACGCTTTGAAGTCCCGGAATTCCGCTTAGTCATAAGCTGTACTATAGAAACTAGAGCCTAAAGTACTTACCTATAGACATACAGTCCCAGCCCCATGTAGGGGCGTCAATGATACATTCTTTACAGCCAGTAAGCTACTAAAACTCATTTTCCAAGTACCGCAGTTCAAACACGAAGTTTTCCTTCTCACGAATGCCCCAGTAGCCTCGGTGCTCGAAATACCGATAAGCTCCTTGTTCATACGTGTCTGTAACAGCCGTAGGCGCTCCTTTCGGCAAAAACCACGTCCCAAACTGTTTGTGGAACCTCCAGTTTTGCCGTTTCAACTCTTTAGCCGCTAAATACTGCTCGTAAGTTCCCTGCTGGTAGTAAAAAATATAGAAAAGCGTATCCAACCCAAGCCGAGAGATGAAATCCTGTACAGATTCCAGAACTGCTTTCGTCTTGTTTTTCGGCTCCTTTTCCGACCCGCTTTTCGAATCCGTTTTCACTGCTCCAGCTTCAGCCGCACTGCCGTCTGCTTTCCCTGTTTTCTCCCCAGTGTCTTCTCCTACGTCCTGTATACTCTTGGGCAGCCATATCGGTACCTGCGGGTACAATTCCGAAGTTGTCACTGCTCTTTGAGGAGTTCTATGCAGCAGTTGCTGCGCCACGTCATCCAGATCGAAATGGCAGTTGAACGACTGTTCCAGGAACCGCGAAACGGATCCAATCTTCTGTGGACCTTTCGTCACTCGATTCCGAGCTGCGTCGTAAGCAGAAATGAGTACCTGCAGACCTGGGGGCAGCGTCAGCAGATCCTGTGATAGTTTTTTAGCACTACTGGTCTTTGTATCTCCTCCTACGGTTGTTTTCCGAGCTGCTGGGGCAGCAGTTGACGGTTTTTCCGCTGCTGCCGACGGTTCCGGAGCAGTTCCGGGCCGTTGTGGCGCAGCAGGAGCTGTTCGTGGCGTCTGAGGACCTGTGGAGTTGTTTACAGGGTTTGCAGAAGCAGAGGATGACGTTTGTACATGCCCATTGCTCAAAGCTGCCGCATATTTCAACTCCCCGGGCCGCACAGGCGCCGGAGCAGGTTTCAAATTGCTCGCACCGCCTGTTAGTGGACTCTGAGCTGCAGCAGTGAATGCCCCAGCCGAGGAAGTCTTCCGAGACGCTGTAGGAGTGTTAGAAGTTGCCGGAGCCGACTGTGGCGCAGTAGGCACAGAAGCCGTTGCTGCGCCCCCGGAAACAGCTCTCGAAACCCCGCTAGCCCCGCTAACCCCACTCCCTGCGCCAACCCCGCTCTCGTTGCTTTCTTCCGCGTCATCCCCGCCGACTCCTATCAGATCCTGGCCGAGGACTTCGGAAGCGAGCACCTCATCGGAAGCAAGATCGAGTTCATCGTAAATTCCCTCATCATCAGCAAAATCTGGGTCCTGATTTGATTCTACATAGTACTTAATATCCTCTTGTAGTTCGTTTACTTTACTAGGTTCCAGTTTACCGTTTTCCAGTAATCGCAATATCAGTTCCATTTGCGTGATGTGAAACCTGTCTCTTTCCAGAAACTCATTCAAATCGGCTATCCGGTCCTGATTTGCTGTAGCGTTCCGTTTAGATTTCCGCGAAGCGACTTGCAGGGAATCTAATTCCGCTTCCAGGGCTTCCGTTTGTCTTCCTAGTTCTTCCAGCATAGAAGTGATGAAAGCTGAAGTTTCTAGTTTCTCCTTTTCCCGAGGGTCGAGTTTAGCTGATGAGGAGAGACCTTCTTTAGAGTAAGCTTTCATTTTCATTTCCTTTTCGCAAGCTTTGAACCTTTCCATTTCCTTGGATTTGTTAGTAACGTAAAGAGGGTAAAAATGGAAATGAAGGAGAAAAAACGTAACAAGAGAGTGAAAAGAGCGTAAGAAAAGAGTGAAAAGTAGGAAATATTGTGAATAGAGTGAAGATTAGGAATAGTGGTTTGAATTTCCAGCATATTCTTTAATTTTCTTAGCTTAATAAGCAGGAATTACTGAATCTCCCTGATAATGCTATACTATCCGCAATTTGCTATCCTTTTTTATCATTCGCTCATTTTATTCATTCACTCATTCCTACAGGGCCGATGGCTTCTTTTCTCATCTCATTTTACAAAATTTCCTACTAGTTTTACTTCTTTTGCTTCTTTTACTTCTTTTTCGCTCTTCTCTCCTATTCCCTCTCTTTTTCTCTCTTTTCTCCTCTGAACTTACCGATTCAATGATCTTCCTGTTTTCCGTCAGTTGCGTTTTATCCTTCACATCGTTCGATCCCAGCCACGTTTTGATTTGATCTCTCAGTCGTTGCAGCTTTTTGATCTCTCGTTTCAGGTCCTGTAATTTGTGTTAGAATGCTGTAGAAGATGAATGGGGGGATGAGATATACAGAGGGATAGAGAGGAACTGTGGGAAAATATAAATAAAAGGGATATTTGAAGGAGAGTTGAAGGAGAAATTGTGAAATCTGTGGGATCTAAGGGGAATAGAGAATACAAGGGGAATACAAAGGGAAAACAGGGGGAATACAAGGGGAAAAGCTATGGAAATCCTAGTAATATCCTGTAAGCACTGTTTAACACTGTTTCCCACTGTCTAACACCATTTATCACCTTCAAAACCCTTTAAACCCCTTTAAAAACCTTCAAAACCCTTTAAAAACTCCATAAACCAACCATAATAAGTAGATAATCCAGCCAATTGCCCATAATACCCAATCAATTTTCCCCATTTCGCTTTCAAACAGTCAATAAATCCACTCAATGCCAATCCCAGCCAGCAGTGATTTCCATTTTTCTCATTTCCTTCTGGCTTTTCTATTTCTACAAGGAACTTCAACTCTCAGTTATTTCCCAAATTCTCCTCTTTTTCCTCCTCTTCTTCTTCAAATTCTTCTTAGATTTTACCCCCTTATACCAGGATTACCCAGCGTATTTTCCCCTTCCTTCCCTTCCCTTCCCCTTCCCATTTCCTTTCCTTTTTCTCCTCAATATTCCTAAAACCAGAATCACATTTCCCCATCTCATCCCCTATGAAATCCCCAAACCAAAACAAACTTACCAACTCCAGTTTCTCCTTCTGCGACTGGTTGTTCGACTGCATCAATTTATCGTAGATACTGTCAAACAGCTGGACTCCTTCCGAGACCTTCTTGAACACACGGTCCATTTCCCTGTATAATAGTTAGTATATATACAATTTTAGAGCGGCTGCGGGGCTCAGCAAGGCTCAACGGAGCTCAGCGGGGGTTCCAAACATCAGAAAATACCCCTAACAGTATCTGAGTGCACTGAGAGGCCGGGAAAGCCAGATGGAGGCCGATTGCTGCGGTTTGAAATCGGAAATACGCGTTTCAAGACATACTGTTGTAGTTTCCTTTGCGACATGGCGGGAATAAATAGTCTGAGAAGTACGAAACCAACTTGACCAAACAAGTAGCAATGCCGCAGGTGATGCCGGGTGAAAGATGAGTCTGTGGCTTTCCCGATAGCTAATCAGGATTGCGTTATCGTAGGTATGAATAGTGGTGTGAGGAAGTAAGCCGAAGGCGATTCCGAAGATGAGTTTGAGGACAGAAACCAGCCGCTGATGATTGCCCAGATGCGCAAACAATAAGCTGGGTAAGTTGTTCCGTTGCTGGTGAGCTTGGATAGTTTGAAGATGAATCAATGCCGATAGGACGTTCAGCTGCCTCGGTGGTTGTGATTTTTTCGGCTTTCCGCAAAGCCAGAAAGCCCGAAAGAGAGAAAATCTCTTTTCGGATGGTCATGTGGGTATCTGCAGAAAGTGCAGGGGCGTGCATGAGGTGGAGAGAGACGCAAGGTGGTGGAAGCGGAAAGTTGATGAGTTTGGCCGTGTTTTTAGCGGGAAATCTTGATATGAGTGAGTTTTGGATGGTGGTACTTATATTAGGATAGACAGTTTGGTTACAACAAATATGAACTGCTTACGTTTGTTACTGGGGGGAACATACTGTGAGAGCGTACAGGGCCCATTGAGTTTCCAACTCAGTGCGTCACTGTGCAGATCCTGAGGTACAGCGAGCTTTCAGATCAGTGCTGGAAAGTACGTATGGTGTATATATAGGCACGGAAGAGGTGAAGAGCAGATAAGACAAGGCGCGATCGTCGTAATATATAGAAGATATAAAATTGAGAGTCATTTTAAAAGAAAACCAATGACCTTTTTTGACTATCTGCCTGTTTTTGCTTTTATTTGAGACCGTTCTGACGCTGAATGCTCTTACTCGTAGATCTCACCATCTCCTTCCCTGCGCCACATTAGCCTTTCATTATCCTTCCATTTCCGGCAGCCTGCATACCTTCCACTTTAGGCAACCATGGCTCAGCTGCGCCACACATCACTACCCACATAAACAACGTAGTAACACCGATGACCAGCCGTTGCAATTGACGGATCCCTGTAGCCACCCGAAACTATTTATTCCTCTCATTACCACCTTTCGAATTCTTCTACTTTCTTCTCGGCTGTCAGGTAACAGCAAAAATGCCCACTCATTACGTAACCTAACACAACATCACTAGAGATGTCACCGAAAAGTTCAGTAAAATCTACAAGTTCCGCCTCTATTTCCTCCCTAAGCAACCCACAGTATGATTCGCAATCTCCACATAACTCTCAAGACCAACAGGCTGGCTGGCACCGGTTTCTCCCCTCGTTCAAAATGGGCCAACTCGCGCTTCCTATAGCAAAGATCGGCTCGGCTTTCAAGCCAGATCCCGACTCCCCAGATGGCCCAATTCAGCTACAGCGGGATCCCCCGTCGCTGATACTTCCGAACGTCTCAGAATCCAGTTTGGGAACCTCCAGCGTTACTCGCTCGAACTCCGACAACGAACTGCAAGTACCGTACTCTGCGTCGTCAGTTTCCCTGCCTGAATCCTCAATCACTGGACCGAATTTGGACTTTCTCAAGGCCTGTATGCTCACAGAGGGTGCGAGTGAGCTGCCGGGCGATGTGACGTGCGCTGATGCACCACAGGAGCTGGAGGAACTGAAGGAAGTCAACCAGTGGTATGAAGTAAATGGTAAATCTCTCCAGAATGGTGGAATCTCTGCTGGACCTTTTAATGGGAACCCTGATGTTTTCTGTGATGTTCTGTATGAAAACCAACGTGGTGGGTTTCTTTTTGGTAAGGGTCTTTTCTCTGCCCGCGTTTTAGGTCCCTTGGACTATCCTCCATGGATGACGCCTGATAAGAAACCCTCGTTTGGTTCTGTCAATGTTTATGGACTGCCTGACCCGTCCTGGGAATGGAGATGGCCTAAATGGTACGTTGATATGGCTGGGGACGTTGACGCTCAAGGCTGGTCCTACGCGTTTATCTTCCAGTCTGCTGAATGGCACAGTTCACATGCGTGGTTTAGATCTTTTGTCAGGCGCCGCAAATGGGTCCGTTTGCGGCAAAAGAAACTCGAATTGCGGAACCTAGAGACGGAGAGGAGAATTGGGTTAGACCCTGATTTGCTGGTTTCACTGGACGGCGGGCCAACCGCGGCAAATCGGCCTTCCGCTGTTGTTCCAGTAGCTCCGCTGACTGGGGGAGATTTACGGCAATTTCCCATACCAGGGATTGTAGATGGAAGAGGAAATTCTGCAGTGGGTTCAGTTTCAAACTCTGGCAGCAGTGGTTTGAATTCGCAGGTTTCTTTGGGCGCACAGGAAACCCCGGAAGTACATAATTTGCTGAAGAAGCTGGCATCGAAGAAGATAGACCGAGAGAGAACGGAAGAATTGCTGGGATCTTTAGAGGAAATACAGAGTGATAGTAGGCAGTTGAAAGCATTAGCTGAAGTTCTATCAAAAGCACTGGAGCTCTATGTATTCTATGAATCGAAAAGGCTTCTGTTGGAGCACCTGGATCGAAAATTGAGTGCTATATCGCTATCCTTGTCATCTCGGATGCTTTCTGGTAATCAAAATAGCTCAGGGGATGATGAGAGAGGTTCTATTGGTAGTTGGACGGGTTTGTCTATTGATAATTCTACGTTAGGAAGCGGAGAGAGATTTGCCGAAGCAAAAGAATTCCCATCAGAGGAGCCTCTCATTATAGTGACGGAAGCTGATGAAAGTAAATCAGCAGATGAGGGGAATCGTGTAATGACAGAAGTGGAGAAAGAGCTTCTTGATAGTGTGAAAAGCCTTCAGCAATGTGTGGAAGATTTACTAGCTAACGACGAATACAGACAGCCAGAGATTTGATGGAGTTTCCGGTGAATGTAATGGCTTAAAGAAGCTGGAAAGAGATGTAGAGTGAGGTTGATAATATTAAACTACCTGATACTATCTGATACTACCTGGTAATCATTAAGCGGTATTCTCAAGCTGTATTATCATGCTTTTTGACTTGCTCGGGGCCATTGAATAATACAAAATTCCCGGAATCCCGGTTATCATGGCAGTACGTATGATAATACCCTTTAGCAATCTCACAGGACGCATTAGGCAATACAAATAACGGGAACTTTTAAGCACTTTTGAAAATACAAGAAAATATTATCAGTCAATTGAGTCTAGCGTGCGGCACGGCAAAATAATAACATCAGAATGAAATCCCGGGCTCATCGACTTCCGGGATTACCGAATATCAGCATACTTGACCAGGAAAATATTTGTTCGTGCACACCATCGCATCGCCTGATGCTTGGTATAACCCGATGAAGAAGTGAAATAGCCAAGTCCGTTGATTATTCCTTTATAGTTGATAATTTGATTACTACTGGTGGAACATGAAAGTTTAACCAGTTTTTAAGTTCGAGTTTTGACAGTTTCGGTAGTATCCGGTCCCTATCCGGCTATAGTTACCCCTTTTTATTATATAATTGGGATAGCGTTACAACTTAAAGATGTTAGGTGGGTAGTGTAACTAACATGCAGGAGTCTTGAAGTTTAAATTCCGTTACCGCTTTGGGTGGTACTGGCTAAATGCGATGATTTTCCGGGTGGAGAAGAAGTCGTCTGCTGGTGCATCAGCGGCAGGTGCTGCTTATTCTGAGTAAAATATTATTTTCCATTTAATTCCAAATGATACATGACGGAATGATGTTAGATTACTTGAAACTCAGGACGATGTGGATCGCTTTTCGGGCTTAGAACGAATGAGGTTTACGATATGAGGACCTGCATAAATGATGCATGATTTATGCGACAGGGGTGCACGCTCATGCGGTATGAGATCATCTGGCAGTCTCCAGAAGTAATGTTACGGATCGGCATTTGATAAGGCGGGAGCTCGACGGGTGTTTCCGAACAGGCCGGGGATACCGGCCCAGGCATCAAGGAGGAATTAATTCTGATTTCTATCGATAATGATAATCTTGAATTGAGTTGACTATCTTGATACAGCTCGCAATATGGGACGAATTCTACGTGATTCTAATTCTGTAAGCCGTGCTGAAAAATTAAATACTGGATTGAATCTACAGCAGTATAGAGCTTTTTAGTACTTTCTATTAACACGATACCCGCTGTAATAGCGTGTCAGATGGATCGTGCTTTGTTCACTCTCTGTAGTTCTACAGAAGCACTCACTCATTTTAATTTGGACTGTCCAATCAACTCTCGGATCAAATATGCCGAGTTAGATTGTGCTATCAGCTAAGCTAAGTTCTGATAGCATTGCTTATACCTACTAGAAGCTTGACTTATGAAGTTCCGAACTTTGTGATGTCTTGCAATTTCCTCATTTCAACGACAAACTCCTACCCAATTCTTTGTTTTGAGAGCCAGTCATACCTATCTCGTTCAAAGAAAAGTTCTATCTGCTGTGATCCTTTATTTCTGGAACTCGTCGGTGAAATATGCTTATGCACATGTGACTATTGATATCTGGTATATCTTTCAATGAGATATAATTAGTTTTGAAGGGTTAGGAAAGTCCAGCGGTGAGATGGATATCAAGGTTGATATTTACGACCGAGGTTTGGAGAAAAACGTAAAGTGCAGGAGAGGAGAACCACACTTAATCATAACTATTAACCGTCAGCTGCAAGAGAAGAATAGGAGTGACTATCATATTCACGTTTTTAGCTTTAATACAGCTCGATCTCCCGGAAGATCGATAGCAAAAGGTTATCGAGGTTTAGGAAACATTCTAGACTTCTACAATCAATAGGTGTATTTCCATTGGTATAGTTATGGTTCTTGATGGACGAATACAAATTGCTCAGAGACTTTGAGTTTTTGGCTGCGATGGTACACGTGGAAAAGCACATAGAAATTGATTTGGTAATTCCAAGGATCTCACTATGCTAGAGGCTGTGAATTTCCAAAAATGGAGCTGATAGTTTAGCGACTGTCAATCTAATTCTGTAGAAAAAGTTCATTCTTCCATTTACGAGATGAGCAACCATACAAAGGCTGTGTAGACAGAAGTAGAAATCATATTATTGGTGGCTACCTATCTAGTAAAATGCTCTAATTCACCTCTGTGGAAGTGAGAGCGCCCAAACAACCTATAATTCCATTTTCTCTATTTGAAAAAAATCTCATAGTTTATCAGGTTGGAGTTTTAAGTATGTCCTGCTTTACAAAGGCTTTCTATCCTTTCATTGAATCACCGTAATCATCAGATGAGTGCTCAAACCCCTCTTCTGAAAAGCCGGATTTGCATATTCATCCTCATCGTAACAGGCCCGGCAATCATCCAGGATAGGCATCCTATGATTTCATTCCAGCCTCCTGAGGCTCGTATCTTACTAAAACGGCAGAAGGCTAAAAGATAAAGTTCGCACTAGCCCGGGGTAACTTTAAAGCCTTCCCCATTGGGCCAGCAGTCAAAATAGAGTTTATTCCCCGGATTGTTTTCAGCCCTCATTATGAAGTAATCACCCGTTCAATGATCACCGATGCTTTTATAACCGATTCGGGTTCAACGTTTTTATGCACTTATGAGACACAGGGATACTTCTCTCGTATTAGCATTCTTAGACAGTCAAATGACAAACATACAGGGGCCTGAAACGCGATGTGCAGGACTTATTTCGGTGGGCAATATAGGTGTTTTAGTGCCGTACTGCTGGGGGTAATAAAGTCATCGCAATATACTTATCTTCGTAGATCTTCCAAGTTCAAAGTGAAGCTACATTGAATTCAATCCTGCAGCCAAGCTGCTTAGAGGGATGCGTAGAAAAGTCAGCATTTTGAGTATTTTGGGTTTTAGTCTGGATGAATAGAGGTGCCACGCTAACTCTTTTGGAATCACATTCTTTCATTATCACTAGTGTGGTTAAAATAGTGGGGCGCAGCATTCGCTGTCAGTTTTCAAGCATACAGATCCAGATGTGCCCTGCTTAGAAATGCCGAGCTGAAATCATCGAGCAGGAGATAATATCCTGGATTGAACTATTTGATTCTGCCGCCTTCTCAGGTTCAAAGCCCGAATCTCGGGATCTCAAAAAGCTTCTCAACCCCCCATAGAAGACATTTTATCCCCACTTTCTCACAATTTTGGAATACTTCCATGAGATTCTCTTTTAGCCGTCATTATTGTTTCAATGCCCGTCTGCCACCATCTGCGCACTCATTTTACCTAGGTATTTTCCGACATCATAGACCAGCCGTTCTGAAATTCACATGCAGGAGCCACCGGGCCACGTAAAAGTCTTCACGTAAAAGTCTTCAAAGGGCCGAGACGGAGTGGGGAAATGCTAAGTTTTGGCCAAGTTTTGTTAACCAAAGAGCAACCTAACATTTCTTGGAATAGCCTAAGTAATGCTAACACATCGCACGAGAATGAAACAGTCATCTATAGCTTCTTAGTGTAGTGTTGCCATCTTTATATACGATTTCTATACAAATATATCCCTAGCAGAAACACCTTCATGGTCAGAAATTCAAGTACTTCCAGTCGGTCCATTGAACCTATGACACAAATCACGCAATCTAAGCAAAATCCGAGTTTTTCCGATTAGCGAGAAGTCCACCCTGTGCCGTTAGGAAACTCCAGCGGCCTTCCTGAGAAACCGCAATCACCTCACCTAACATGATGAATTCGGTGCTGGGCGAGGGCGTAAAGGGCTTTTCCGAGCCTCGTTTAGGGCCCGAACCTAATTACATGGTGCCGCATAAAGCTTAACCATCGCCCTAATCGGGCAGCGCCATTACCGAACGCGCTTAGCGAAGCAGCGAGACTGGCGAGATTGAATATATGGAAGAGCGAAGATTATTGTGCAACAACGGATGCCTCGGATCAAAACTGCAAACGAACAATGTTACTAAACATTTCATGTTGATTGCTGTTGGGTGGGCAGTTTACAGACTTATTCTGTAGCATTTATGGTGCCTGTCAAGATGGAGGAGACGCGATGAGCCGTATCAGCCAAGACTTCAATCACCGAGTCACACCCTTCGGTTTTTGTACGCGCTAGAACTACTGAATCAAATACAAGACTTCTGATAGCCTTGTATGCCAGTTTTCATCATAGTCATAGACGTATTTCACCAGTTGCTGTTCCCTCAATCAGTTCACTCCACCGCTTGTCTTCGTCATCCTGGCACTCTGTGGTATCGGCCCGAATTAAGGTTCCCGCCTTGCATGAACTCGCGTCTCCACATGTATTGCCCAGAGCCCATCAAGTCAATTCTCGAAAGGGATAGAGTTTACACCCGAATGGAGTCGATCAATGGGTGCTAAACCACAAATCTAGAACCGCGATGGACAATTCGATGACCTCCCTAATCCGGATAAAGTTATTATTACCCACCTAACTCAATCCTGCCTTTTATAGTTGAATGCAGCCCTACATCCTGTCAAAAGATTCTGTGTAGAAACACAACACAGCATGAGAGGACAACCAGACCATTCTTTTTGCATAATACATTGTATACAAAATTGTCCTGACATCATAAATTAATTGTTTAAATAAAACTGCTGAAAGGTTGATATAAGTACCCTGCTGAATCCCTATCATCACCTAACTGAAACTGATCGCCCCTCTGTCCCGATTCAGTGGGCCTTTTCATTTGCCCAAACTCTAACCTGCAAGCCAGCTCTCCCGGCATCGTATGCAAACTCTATTGCGAGCCTAATCGCCGGGATTTCTCAAATAAAAGACCATTACTAGGTTGAAACGTAAAATTTATGTACCGAACTAATGTTAAGTATGTACATATGCATAATTATGCACGTTTAATATAATCTTTCAGAAGTTTTTAT